>JAEIGP010000283.1:0-31069 GCA_018904095.1 Zaprionus ghesquierei
TCAAACAGACTTAACCCAATCTGAGGTCGCAATCTTTTTATCGATATGAATTCTCCAAAAAAATTACGCTGTTATCCCTAAAGTGACTTAATTTTTTAATCATTATTAATGGATCAATAATTCATAAATTAATGTTTTTTAAAAATTAAAAGTTTTTTAAATTTTAATATCACCCCAATAAGATATTTTAATTTATTATAACAAAAATAATCTTTATAATTAAAATAATAAAATATAAAGATTTATAGGGTCGTCTCGTCTTTTAAATATATTTTAGCTTTTTGACTAAAAATAAAATTCTATAAAAGATTTAAATGAAACAGTTAATATTTCGTCCAACCATTCATTCCAGCCTTCAATTAAATGACTAATGATTATGCTACCTTTGCACAGTTAGAATACTGCGGCCATTTAAAATTTCAGTGGGCAGGTCAGACTTTAAATTAAATTCAAAAAGACATGCCTTTGTTAAACATTATTTTTGCCGAATTCTTTATTTAAACTTTTCATTTAAATTTATTTTTACGATAAAATATACTAATTTTTTCATATTTTAATTTTTTAAAATTAATATTTGAAAAAATTATTAGAAGTTAATAAATAATAAGTAATATAAAATAAATTATAACATATTTTTAAATAATTGCTAATTCTAAGCATATATTTATTAAATTATTATTATTATTTTTAAAAATTTATTTATGTAATTTATTATTACAAATAGTACTTGTTTTTTTTTATAGAATTAGTTATATCTTTTATTGGAAGTTTTATTGTTAATTATTTGTGTACTTGTAACAGCGATTAGCCGCAACTTTGGCTTCAATTAATTTTAGGAATAGGGGTATTTTACCTTCTAAAATTAGGTCGAAACTAATTGCAATATATCGCTTCATTTCTTTAATATAAATATTTAATAAATATTGTAATTATTTTTGAATTTTAAATTTTTTTATTTAAATTAATATTTATATATTAATATATTAAATATTTATATTAATATATATAATTATATTTATATAAATATTTAAAAAAAAAAAAAAAAAAAAAAATGTCAGATCAAAGATTTATAAAAAATTAATAATTTATAAAAATATTGAATTTAATTTAATTAAAATTAATAATTTATAAAAATATTGAATTTAATTTAATTAAAATTAATTATTTAAAATAAATTTTAATAATATTTTAATATATATAAATTTTTATTATTAAATAATAAAATTATTTATAAATTATTATTATTATTATTATAAAAAAAATTTTTTAAAAATTAAAAATTTTATAATAATTTATATAAATATATATATATATATATATATATATATATATATATATATTGGGGGGATAATTTATTATTTTATAAAATTAAATTATTATCAGATTAATTTATTAAAAAAAAATATTAAATTTATTTTTAATTTTAAATTAAATTTTTATAAAATTTAATTATTTAATTAAATAAATATTAATTAATTTTAAATTTAAAATTAATTTTTTTATTTATATAAAGTTTTATTTTGGCTTAAAAATTTGTTGTTAATTTGATTTATATGTAAATTTTTGTAAGAAATTTTATTAATTTTAAAAATTTATAAATTTTTTGTAGTCGCAGTAATTAATTTTGTTAATTAAAGAAATTTAGAAACAGTAATATTAAAGAGTATAGATAAAATTGGTGCCAGCAATCGCGGTTACACTAATTATACAAATAAATTATTTTAGTAAAAGTTAAATTGATTATAAATATTAAATAAAATTAAATTTATTAAGTGAAATTTTAAATTTAAAAAATTTTTTTTTGATAATAATTGAAGCTTGAAAATTTTAATTAAAAACTAGGATTAGATACCCTATTATTTAAAATGTAAATATAAATATTAAAGTAGTAATAGTTATGTTCTTGAAACTTAAAAAATTTGGCGGTATTTTAGTCTATCCAGAGGAACCTGTTTTGTAATCGATAATCCACGATGGACCTTGCTTAAGTTTGTATTCAGTTTATATACCGTCGTTATCAGAATATTTTATAAGAATAATAATATTCAATAATTTTTATAAGAATTTATATCAGATCAAGGTGTAGCTTATACTTAAGTAATAATGGGTTACAATAAAATTATTTATACGGATAAAATTATGAAAAAATTTTTGAAGGTGGATTTGGTAGTAAAATTATAAAGATTAATAATTTGATTTTAGCTCTAAAATATGTACATATCGCCCGTCGCTCTTATTATTAAGGTAAGATAAGTCGTAACATAGTAGATGTACTGGAAAGTGTATCTAGAATGACAATTTAAAGCTTATTAAGTAAAGCATTTCATTTACATTGAAAAGATTTTTGTGCAAATCAATATAAATTGATTAAATTTTATTTATTAATTTATTTTATTTGTTAATTTAATATATTAAAAATAATTATAAAAAAAAAAGTTTTAGTATTTTTTAAAGAAAAAATAAATTTAATAATAGTTTAATAGTATTGTAAAAGAAAATTGAAATAATTTGAAAAATTTTTATTTTAAAAGAAAATTTAATTTATTGTACCTTGTGTATCAGCGTTTTTTAAATAAAAAATAATTATATATTTTTCTCGATTTTAAAAGAGTTAATATAATATAAAAGTTAATGTGATAAAATTATTTTTAATATTATATTAGAAATGAAATGTTATTCGTTTTTAAAGGTATCTAGTTTTTGAAGAAATGAATTTAATTCAGAAATTATAAATTTATTTAAAAATTTTTTTAATTAAATAATTTATAATTTTAATATTTTATGGGATAAGCTATAAAATAAATTTTTAAAAATAATAATAATAATTTAATAAATATATGCTTAGAATTAGCAATTATTAAAAATTATGTTATAATTTATTTTATAATATTTATTATTTATTAAATTTTAATAATTTTATTCAAATATTAATTTTAATTTTAAAAATTAAGAAATTATGAAAAAATTAGTATATTTTATTGTAAAAATAAATTTAAATGAAAAGTTTAAATAAAGAATTCGGCAAAAATAATGTTCGCCTGTTTAACAAAAACATGTCTTTTTGAATTAAATTTAAAGTCTGACCTGCCCACTGAAATTTTAAATGGCCGCAGTATTTTAACTGTGCAAAGGTAGCATAATCATTAGTCTTTTAATTGAAGGCTGGAATGAATGGTTGGACGAAATATTAACTGTTTCATTTAAATTTTTTATAGAATTTTATTTTTTAGTCAAAAAGCTAAAATATATTTAAAAGACGAGAAGACCCTATAAATCTTTATATTTTATTTATTTTAATTATAAAGATTATTTTTATTATAATAAATTAAAATATTTTATTGGGGTGATATTAAAATTTAAAAAACTTTTAATTTTTAAAAACATTAATTTATGAATTATTGATCCATTAATAATGATTAAAAAATTAAGTTACTTTAGGGATAACAGCGTAATTTTTTTGGAGAGTTCATATCGATAAAAAAGATTGCGACCTCGATGTTGGATTAAGATATAATTTTGGGTGTAGCCGTTCAAATTTTAAGTCTGTTCGACTTTTAAATTCTTACATGATCTGAGTTCAAACCGGCGTAAGCCAGGTTGGTTTCTATCTTTAATAAATTATAATATTTTAGTACGAAAGGATTAAATATTAAAATAATTTTATTTTTAATAAAGAATATTATTAATATAAAAACTATTTTGGCAGATTAGTGCAATAAATTTAGAATTTATTTATGTAATTTATTATTACAAATAGTACTTGTTTTATATAGAATTAGTTATATCTTTTATTGGAAGTTTATTGTTAATTATTTGTGTACATCGCAAGGAAAAAGGAAGACGAGATGATGATTTTGGATCAAATCCACATTCAAATGGTGATCTTTTTTCTCGATCTACTAGGCTTTTTTCTTAAAATTAAGGCTAAAATTATAACAGTAAATATAATTATTATAATAATTGAAGCAATAAAAATTATTGATAAAATTATTTATAGTATTTATTAATAGACCTTATGATTGGAAGTCAAATATACTTTTATACTATATAAATAAATTTAAATTAACCTCCTCATGAATAAAATGTATATTAATATATTAAATTATTATAAAATTATATATAAATATATTAAATATTTATAATAATATATATAATTATATTTATATAAATATTTAATAAAAAAAAATAGTAAAAATTCAAAGATTTATTAGAAATTAAAGATTTATAAAAATATTGGATGTATTTTAATTTAATTAAAATTTATTATTAAAAATAAATTTTAATAATTTTTAAATATATATAAATTTTAATTTTTAAATAATTAAATTATCTATAATTTATTATTGTACAAAAAAATTATTTTTTTAATTAAAAGTTTTATAATAATTTATCAATAATATGTATATATATATACATATGGGGGAATAATTTATTATTTTATAAAATTTAATTAATATCAGATTAATTTATTAAAAAAAATATTAAATTTATTTTAAATTAAATTTATATAAAATTTAATTATTTACTTGTGTATATATTAATTAATTTTAATTTGAAAATTAATTTTTTATTTACATAAAGTTTTATTTTGGCTTAAAAATTTGTTGTTTATTTGATTAATTTATATCAGATCAAGGTGTAGCTTATATTTAAGTAATAATGGGTTTCAATAAAATTATTTAGACGGATAAAACTATGAAAATGAAATTTTTGAAGGTGGATTTGGTAGTAAAAGATTAGGTAGATTAATTATTTGATTTTAGCTCTAAAATATGTACATATCGTCCGTCGCTCTTATTATTAAGATAATATAAGTCGTAACATAGTAGATGTACTGGAAAGTGTATCTAGAATGACAATTTAAAGCTTATTTAGTAAAGCATTTTATTTACATTGAAAAGATTTTTGTGCAAATCAATATAAATTGATTAAATTTTATTTATTAATTTATTTTATTTGTTAATTTAATGTATTAAAAATAAATATAAAAAAGTTTTAGTATTTTTTAAAGAAAAAATAAATTTAATAATAGTTAAATAGTTTTATTTTAAAAAAAAATTTAATTTATTTTACCTTGTGTATCAGCGTTTTTTAAATAAGAAATAATTATGTATTTTTTCTCGATTTTAAAAGAGTTAATATAATATAAAAGGTAATGTGATAAAATTATTTTTAATATTATATTAGAAATGAAATGTTATTCGTTTTTAAAGGTATCTAGTTTTTGAAGAAATAACAAAAACAAGTAAGAAAGCTACAGTCGAGTGTGCTCGAGCTTAAGCTTTTTCTTTTCTTTAAGAACTTATATTTTAATTTTTATACCCGCTACTCATAGAGTAGAAGGGTATTATAACTTTGTTCAAACCGAAAATGTATGTAACAGACAGAAGGAGACACCTCCGACCCCATAAATTATATATATTCTGGCTCAGGATCAACAACCAAGTCGATATAGCCGTCTGTCTGTCCGTGTGAAAATCTAGATCTCAGCTACAACTACCAAATTTGGTGACAGTATGTGTTATTATTGCACGCTGATGAAGTTTATTTTGGATTTTGGTGACGCCCCCCTTCCGCCCCTGTAAATCGAAAAAATTAATTACAAGCGCAGTTTTGACGTTATATTGTTCATATTCGGTTTACATGATAAATATAGCTATCCAGATGATCTCTGAAAATTTGGTAACAATCGGATAATAAACACAGAAGTTATGCACCTTAACGTTTTCCTTAGATGTAAGCAGCGCTATCAGCAGAGCTGCATGCAGCATTATGCCGAATAGTGTGTGCGTGTACGGTGGTGAAATGGGTTAAGTTGTGGACTGCAAAACCAACAGTACTATTATGCGTTTACGGGTTCGAGTTCCGCCCGCATCAAAAGTTAAGTGTGTGCAAAAATATTTTTATACTCGCTACTTATAGAGTAGAAGGGTATTATAACTTTCTTACCTGTTTTTCTTTGAAAAACACTTTTACCAATAACAGTTTTGTAAATCTGATTTTTTTTCAAAAACCTTGATAAATCCATGGTCTTATACAGTCAACACTTGACTGTAGCCGTTCTTGCTTGTTGAATATGCATTAATTGGTGGTCGTGCATTTTATTAAAAATTTGTTTAATGTCTTACAATGAACTTAGGTAACAAGTTGAAAAGTGACAGTCTCTTAAATCAGCTGTGTGCGATTGTTAAAGCGCAGCTTTTTCTTATATTTTTATATATTAGTCGATATAGCCATGTCCGTCTGTCTGTCTGTCTGTCTCTCCGTCCGTGTGCAAATCTAGATCTCAGCTATTATATCAGCTAGAACTACCAAATTTGGTGACAGTATATGTTATTGCCACATTGTTCATTTTCGGTTTGTATGATAACTATAGCTAGCCATTGGTAACAATCGGATAATAAACACAGAAGTTATGCACCTTAACGTTTTCCTTAGCTGTAAGCAGCGCTATCAGCAGAGCTGCATGCAGCATTATGCCGAATAGTGTGTGCGTGTACGGTGGTGAAATGGGTTAAGTTGTGGACTGCAAAACCAACACTACTATTAAGCGTTTACGGGTTCGAGTTCCGCCCGCATCAGAAGTTAAGTGTGTGCAAAAATATTTTTATACTCGCTACTTATAGAGTAGAAGGGTATTATAACTTTGTTCAAACCGAAAATGTATGTAACAGGCAGAAGGAGACACCTCCGGCCCCATAAATTATATATATTCTGGCTCAGGATCAACAGCCGAATCGATATAGCTGTGTCCGTCTGTCTGTCCGTGTAAAAATCTAGATCTCAGCTATTATTAAAGCTAGGACTACCAAATTTGGTGACAAAATGTGTTATTATTGCACGCTGATCAAGTTTATTTTGGACTTTGGCCACGCCCCTTTCCGCCCCCGCAAATCGAAAAAAACATTGATAACAAGTGCAATTTTGTTCATTTTCGGTTTACATGATAACTATAGCTAGCCAGATGATCTCTGAAAATTTGGTAACAATCGGATAATAAACACAGAAGTTATTCAGCTTAACGTTTTCCATAGCTGTAAGCAGCGCTGTCGGCAGCGCAAATTCTTTATTTGTACAGGAAATAATAAGAATGCCTTACAATGCAAATTTTTGCAGTTGTTGGATAAGAGCGTCAGTAGCTTAGTGGAAAAGCGATGAACTCCTGAACCGACAGGCCCTTTGTTCGATTCCCAGTTCATGCCGCTTAAGCTTTTTCTTTTTAAGAACTTATACTTTAATTTTTATACCCGCTACTTTTAGAGTAGAAGGGTATTATAACTTTGTTCAAACCGAAAATGTATGTAACAGGCAGAAGGAGACACCTCCGACCCCATAAAGTATATATGTTCTGGCTCAGGATCAACAGCCGAGTCGATATAGCCATGTCCGTCTGTCCGTGTGAAAATCTAGATCTCAGCTATTATTAGAGCTAGGACTACCAAATTTGGTGACAATATGTGTTATTATTGCACGCTGATCAAGTTTATTTTGGGTTTTGGCCACGCCCCCTTCCGCCCCTGTAAATCGAAAAAAATTTATTACAAGCGCAATTTTGATGCCATATTGTTTATATTCGGTGTATATGATAACTATAGCTAGCCAGATGATCTCTGAAAATTTGGTAACAATCTGATAATAAACACAGAGGTAATTCAGCTTAACATTTTCCAAGCAGCGCTGCCGGCAGCGCAAATTCTTTATTTGTACAGGAAATAATAAGAATGCCTTACAATGAAAATTTTTGAAGTTGTTGGATAACAGCGTCAGTAGTGAAAAAGCGAACTCCTGAACCGACAGGCCCGTGGTTTGATTCCCAGTTCATTCCGCTTAAGCTTTTTCTTTTTCTTTTTTAAGAACTTTTACTTTAATTTTTAGACCAAGGATTTTAAATAAATACATTTTTATTAAAAATTGGGCCACGCCTACTTCCGCTCCCGCAAATCGAAAAACCGTATTGCAAGCGCCTATATCTCAAAAAACTAAGAAAGCTAGAGCCACCAAATTTGGTGGCAACACTTATGTTAATCATACGCTGTAAAATATTATTAAAATTTGGGACACGGCTACTTCCGCCCCCGCAAATCGATAAACCGTATAGCAAGCGCAATAATAAAGCTAGAGTATTCAGTTTTGGTGTAAATAATAACTACCACCTAAACGATGGCTGATAATTTGGTTCCAAACTGATAATGAACATAAAAGTTATTCAACGTTTCAAATAGATTTGCACTGCGCCCATTGCAAGCAACCAAGCAGTGTTTTTTTTATAAATTGAAAAACATTGATTACAAGCGCAATTATGATGCCATATTGTTCATTTTCGGTTTACATGATAACTATAGCTAGCCAGATGATCTCTGATAATTTGGTAACAATCGGATAATAAAGAAGTTATTCAGCTTAACATTTTCCGTAGCTATAAGGAGCGCTGCCGGCAGCACAAATTCTTTATTTGTACAGGAAATGATAAGAATGCCTTACAATGCAATTTCTTGCAGTTGTTGGAAAACAGCGTCAGTAGCTTAGTGGAAAAGCGATGAACTCCTGAACCGACAGGCCCGTGGTTTGATTCCCAGTTCATGCTGCTTAAGCTTTTTCTTTTTTTTTATACCCGCTACTCATAGAGGAGAAGGGTATTAAACCTTTGTTCAAACCGAAAATGTATGTAACAGGCAGAAGGAGGCACCTTCGATCCCATAAATTATATATATTCTGGCTCAGGATCAACAGCCGAGTCGATATAACTATGTCCGTCTGTCTGTCTGTCCGTCTGTCTGTCCGTGTGAAAATCTAGATCTCAGCTATTATTAGAGCTAGGACTACCAAATTTGGTGACAATATGTGTTATTATTGCACGCTGATCAAGTTTATTTTGGATTTTGGACGCCCCTTTCCGGCCCCATAAATCGAAAAAACATTGATTACACGCGTAATTTCGCTGCCATATTGTTCATTTTCGGTTTATATGATAACTATAGCTAGCCAGAAGATCTCTGAAAATTTTATAACAATCGGATAATAAACACAGAAGTTATTCAGCTTAACGTTTTCCATAGCTGTAAGCAGCGCTGTCGGCAGCGCAAATTCTTTATTTGTACAGGAAATAATAAGAATGCCTTACAATGCAAATTTTTGCAGTTGTTGGATAAGAGCGTCAGTAGCTTAGTGGATAAGCGATGAACTCCTGAACCGACAGGCCCTTTGTTCGATTCCCAGTTCATGCCGCTTAAGCTTTTTCTTTTTAAGAACTTATACTTTAATTTTTATACCCGCTACTCATAGAGTAGAAGGGTATTATAACTTTGTTCAAACCGAAAATGTATGTAACAGGCAGAAGGAGACACCTCCGACCTCATAAAGTATATATGTTCTGGCTCAGGATCAACAGCCGAGTCGATATAGCCATGTCCGTCTGTCCGTCTGTCTGTCCGTGTGAAAATCTAGATCTCAGCTATTAAAAGAGCTAGGACAACCAAATTTGGTGACAATATGTGTTATTATTGCACGCTGATCAAGTTTATTTTGAATTTTTGGCCACGCCCCCGTCCGCCCCTGTAAATCGAAAAAAATTGATTACAAGCGCAATTTTGATGCCATGTTGTTCATTTTCGGCTTATATGATAACTATAGCTAGCCAGAAAATCTCTGAAAATTTCGTAACAATCGGATAATAATCACAGAAGTTATTTAGTTTAACGTTTTCCATAGCTGTGAGCAGCGCTGCCGGCAGCGCAAATTCTTTATTTGTACAGGAAATAATAAGAATGCCTTACAATGCAAATTTTTCAGTTGTTGGATAAGAGCGTCAGTAGCTTAGTGGAAAAGCGATGAACTCCTGAACCGACAGGCCCTTTGTTCGATTCCCAGTTCATGCCGCTTAAGCTTTTTCTTTTTTAAGAACTTATACTTTAATTTTTATACCCGCTACTTTTAGAGTAGAAGGGTATTATAACTTTGTTCAAACCGAAAATGTATGTAACAGGCAGAAGGAGACACCTCCGATCCCATAAAGTATATATATTCCGGCTCACTATCAACAGCCGAGTCGATATAGCCATGTCCGTCTGTCCGTGTGAAAATCTAGATCTCAGCTATTATTAGAGCTAGGACTACCAAATTTGGTGACAATATGTGTTATTATTGCACGCTGATCAAGTTTATTTTGGGTTTTGGCCACGCCCCCTTCCGCCCCTGTAAATCGAAAAAATTTATTACAAGCGCAATTTTGATGCCATATTGTTTATATTCGGTTTATATGATAACTATAGCTAGCCAGATGATCTCTGAAAATTTGGTAACAATCTGATAATAAACACAGAAGTAATTCAGCTTAACATTTTCCAAGCAGCGCTGCCGGCAGCGCAAATTCTTTATTTGTACAGGAAATAATAAGAATGCCTTACAATGAAAATTTTTGAAGTTGTTGGATAACAGCGTCAGTAGTGAAAAAGCGATGAACTCCTGAACCGACAGGCCCGTGGTTTGATTCCCAGTTCATTCCGCTTAAGCTTTTTCTTTTTTCTTTTTTTAAGAACTTTTACTTTAATTTTTAGACCATGGATTTTAAATAAATACATTTTTATTAAAAATTGGGCCACGCCTACTTCCGCTCCCGCAAATCGAAAAAACCGTATTGCAAGCGCCTATATCTCAAAAACTAAGAAAGCTAGAGCCACCAAATTTGGTGGCAACACTTATGTTAATCATATGCTGTAAAATATTATTAAAATTTGGGACACGGCTACTTCCGCCCCCGCAAATCGATAAACCGTATAGCAAGCGCAATAATAAAGCTAGAGTATTCAGTTTTGGTGTAAATAATAACTACCACCTAAACGATGGCTGATAATTTGGTTCCAAACTGATAATGAACATAAACGTTATTCAACGTTTCAAATAGATTTACACTGCGCCCATTGCAAGCAACCAAGCAGTGTTTTTTTTTATAAATTGAAAAACATTGATTACAAGCGCAATTATGATGCCATATTGTTCATTTTCGGTTTACATGATAACTATAGCTAGCCAGATGATCTCTGATAATTTGGTAACAATCGGATAATAAAGAAGTTATTCAGCTTAACATTTTCCGTAGCTATAAGGAGCGCTGCCGGCAGCACAAATTCTTTATTTGTACAGGAAATGATAAGAATGCCTTACAATGCAATTTCTTGCAGTTGTTGGAAAACAGCGTCAGTAGCTTAGTGGAAAAGCGATGAACTCCTGAACCGACAGGCCCGTGGTTTGATTCCCAGTTCATGCTGCTTAAGCTTTTTCTTTTTTATACCCGCTACTCATAGAGTAGAAGGGTATTAAACCTTTGTTCAAACCGAAAATGTATGTAACAGGCAGAAGGAGGCACCTCCGATCCCATAAATTATATATATTCTGGCTCAGGATCAACAGCCGAGTCGATATAGCTATGTCCGTCTGTCTGTCTGTCCGTCTGTCTGTCCGTGTGAAAATCTAGATCTCAGCTATTATAAGAGCTAGGACTACCAAATTTGGTGGCAATATGTGTTATTATTTCACGCTGATCAAGTTTATTTTAGATTTTGGCCACGCCCTTTCTGCCCCCGTAAATCAAAAAAACATTGATTACACGCGCAATTTCGATGCCATATTGTCCATTTTCGGTTTACATGATAACTATAGCTAGACAGATGATCTCTAAAAATTTGGTAACAATCGCATAATAAACACAGAAGTTATTTCATAGCTGTTTTCCATAGTTGTAGTTAGCAGCACTGCCGGCAGCGCTGCTTGCAGCATTGTGCCGAATCGTGTGTGCGTGTACGGTGGTGAAATGGGTTGAGTTGTGGACTGCAAAACGAACAGAACTATTATGCATTTACGGGTTCGAGTCCCACCCGGATCAAAAATTAAATGTGTGCAAAAAACTATTTTTTATACCCGCTACTCATAGAGTAGAAGGGTATTATAACTTTGTTCAAACCGAAAATGTATGTAACAGGCAGAAGGAGACACCTCCGACCCCATAAAGTATATATATTCTGGCTCAGGATCAACAGTCGAGTCGATATAGCCATGTCAGTCTGTCCGTCTGTCTGTCCGTGTGAAAATCTAGATCTCAGCTATTATTAGAGCTAGGACTACCAAATTTGGTGACAATATGTGTTATTATTGCATGCTGATCAAGTTTATTTTGGATTTTGGACGCCCCTTTCCGGCCCCGTAAATCGAAAAAACATTGATTACACGCGTAATTTCGCTGCCATATTGTTCATTTTCGGTTTATATGATAACTATAGCTAGCCAGAAGATCTCTGAAAATTTTATAACAATCAGATAATAAACACAGAAGTTATTCAGCTTAACGTTTTCCATAGCTGTAAGCAGCGCTGTCGGCAGCGCAAATTCTTTATTTGTACAGGAAATAATAAGAATGCCTTACAATGCAAATTTTTGCAGTTGTTGGATAAGAGCGTCAGTAGCTTAGTGGAAAAGCGATGAACTCCTGAACCGACAGGCCCTTTGTTCGATTCCCAGTTCATGCCGCTTAAGCTTTTTCTTTTTAAGAACTTATACTTTAATTTTTATACCCGCTACTTTTTAGAGTAGAAGGGTATTATAACTTTGTGCAAACCGAAAATGTATGTAACAGGCAGAAGGAGACACCTCCGACCCCATAAAGTATATATGTTCTGGCTCAGGATCAACAGCCGAGTCGATATAGCCATGTCCGTCTGTCCGTCTGTCTGTCCGTGTGAAAATCTAGATCTCAGCTATTAAAAGAGCTAGGACAACCAAATTTGGTGACAATATGTGTTATTATTGCACGCTGATCAAGTTTATTTTGAATTTTTGGCCACGCCCCCGTCCGCCCCTGTAAATCGAAAAAAATTGATTACAAGCGCAATTTTGATGCCATGTTGTTCATTTTCGGCTTATATGATAACTATAGCTAGCCAGAAAATCTCTGCAAATTTCGTAACAATCGGATAATAATCACAGAAGTTATTTAGTTTAACGTTTTCCATAGCTGTAAGCAGCGCTGCCGGCAGCGCAAATTCTTTATTTGTACAGGAAATAATAAGAATGCCTTACAATGCAAATTTTTGCAGTTGTTGGATAAGAGCGTCAGTAGCTTAGTGGAAAAGCGATGAACTCCTGAACCGACAGGCCCTTGGTTCGATTCCCAGTTCATGCCGCTTAAGCTTTTTCTTTTTTTTAAGAACTTATACTTTAATTTTTATACCCGCTACTCATAGAGTAGAAGGGTATTATAACTTTGTTCAAACCAAAAATGTATGTAACAGGCAGAAGGAGACACCTCCGATCCCATAAAGTATATATATTCTGGCTCACTATCAACAGCCGAGTCGATATAGCCATGTCCGTCTGTCCGTCTGTCTGTCCGTGTGAAAATCTAGATCTCAGCTATTATTAGAGCTAGGACTACCAAATTTGGTGACAATATGTGTTATTATTGCACGCTGATCAAGTTTATTTTGGGTTTTGGCCACGCCCCTTCCGCCCCTGTAAATCGAAAAAAATTGATTACATGCGCAATTTTGATGCCATGTTGTTCATTTTCGGCTTATATGA
Organism: Zaprionus ghesquierei; assembly: GCA_018904095.1. Lineage (NCBI taxonomy): Eukaryota > Metazoa > Arthropoda > Insecta > Diptera > Drosophilidae > Zaprionus > Zaprionus ghesquierei. Next base: position 13,570 of record JAEIGP010000283.1, read on the forward strand.
TAACTATAGCTAGCCAGAAAATCTCTGCAAATTTCGTAACAATCGGATAATAATCACAGAAGTTATTTAGTTTAACGTTTTCCATAGCTGTAAGCAGCGCTGCCGGCAGCGCAAATTCTTTATTTGTACAGGAAATAATAAGAATGCCTTACAATGCAAATTTTTGCAGTTGTTGGATAAGAGCGTCAGTAGCTTAGTGGAAAAGCGATGAACTCCTGAACCGACAGGCCCTTGGTTCGATTCCCAGTTCATGCCGCTTAAGCTTTTTCTTTTTTTAAGAACTTATACTTTAATTTTTATACCCGCTACTCATAGAGTAGAAGGGTATTATAACTTTGTTCAAACCAAAAATGTATGTAACAGGCAGAAGGAGACACCTCCGATCCCATAAAGTATATATATTCTGGCTCACTATCAACAGCCGAGTCGATATAGCCATGTCCGTCTGTCCGTCTGTCTGTCCGTGTGAAAATCTAGATCTCAGCTATTATTAGAGCTAGGACTACCAAATTTGGTGACAATATGTGTTATTATTGCACGCTGATCAAGTTTATTTTGGGTTTTGGCCACGCCCCTTCCGCCCCTGTAAATCGAAAAAATTGATTACAAGCGCAATTTTTCGTAACAATCGGATAATAACCACAGAAGTTATTTAGTTTAACGTTTTCCATAGCTGTAAGTAGCGCTGCCGGCAGCGCAAATTCTTTATTTGTACAGGAAATAATAAGAATGCCTTACAATGCAAATTTTTGAAGTTGTTGGATAAGAGCGTCAGTAGCTTAGTGGAAAAGCGATGAACTCCTGAACCGACAGGCCCTTGGTTCGATTCCCAGTTCATGCCGCTTAAGCTTTTTTCTTTTTTTAAGAACTTATACTTTAATTTTTATACCCGCTACTCATAGAGTAGAAGGGTATTATAACTTTGTTCAAACCGAAAATGTATGTAACAGGCAGAAGGAGACACCTCCGATCCCATAAAGTATATATATTCTGGCTCACTATCAACAGCCGAGTCGATATAGCCATGTCCGTCTGTCCGTCTGTCTGTCCGTGTGAAAATCTAGATCTCAGCTATTATTAGAGCTAGGACTACCAAATTTGGTGACAGTATGTGTTATTATTGCACGCTGATCAAGTTTATTTTGGGTTTTGGCCACGCCCCTTCCGCCCCTGTAAATCGAAAGAAATTGATTACAAGCGCAATTTTTCGTAACAATCGGATAATAACCACAGAAGTTATTTAGTTTAACGTTTTCCATAGCTGTAAGTAGCGCTGCCGGCAGCGCAAATTCTTTATTTGTACAGGAAATAATAAGAATGCCTTACAATGCAAATTTTTGAAGTTGTTGGATAAGAGCGTCAGTAGCTTAGTGGAAAAGCGATGAACTCCCTGAACCGACAGGCCCTTGGTTCGATTCCCAGTTCATGCCGCTTAAGCATTTTTTCTTTTTTTAAGAACTTATACTTTAATTTTTATACGCGCTACTCATAGAGTAGAAGGGTATTATAACTTTGTTCAAACCAAAATTGTATGTAACAGGCAGAAGGAGACACCTCCGATCCCATAAAGTATATATATTCTGGCTCACTATCAACAGCCGAGTCGATATAGCCATGTCCGTCTGTCCGTCTGTCTGTCCGTGTGAAAATCTAGATCTCAGCTATTATTAGAGCTAGGACTACCAAATTTGGTGACAATATGTGTTATTATTGCACGCTGATCAAGTTTATTTTGGGTTTTGGCCACGCCCCTTCCGCCCCTGTAAATCGAAAAAAATTGATTACAAGCGCAATTTTTCGTAACAATCGGATAATAACCACAGAAGTTATTTAGTTTAACGTTTTCCATAGCTGTAAGTAGCGCTGCCGGCAGCGCAAATTCTTTATTTGTACAGGAAATAATAAGAATGCCTTACAATGCAAATTTTGAAGTTGTTGGATAAGAGCGTCAGTAGCTTAGTGGAAAAGCGATGAACTCCTGAACCGACAGGCCCTTGGTTCGATTCCCAGTTCATGCCGCTTAAGCATTTTCTTTTTTTTAAGAACTTATACTTTAATTTTTATACCCGCTACTCATAGAGTAGAAGGGTATTATAACTTTGTTCAAACCAAAATTGTATGTAACAGGCAGAAGGAGACACCTCCGATCCCATAAAGTATATATATTCTGGCTCACTATCAACAGCCGAGTCGATATAGCCATGTCCGTCTGTCCGTCTGTCTGTCCGTGTGAAAATCTAGATCTCAGCTATTATTAGAGCTAGGACTACCAAATTTGGTGACAATATGTGTTATTATTGCACGCTGATCAAGTTTATTTTGTGTTTTGGCCACGCCCCCTTCCGCCCCTGTAAATCGAAAAAAATTAATTACAAGCGCAATTTTGATGCCATATTGTTTATATTCGGTTTATATGATAACTATAGCTAGCCAGATGATCTCTGGAAATTTGGTAACAATCTGATAATAAACACAGAAGTAATTCAGCTTAACATTTTCCAAGCAGCGCTGCCGGCAGCGCAAATTCTTTATTTGTACAGGAAATAATAAGAATGCCTTACAATGAAAATTTTGAAGTTGTTGGATAACAGCGTCAGTAGTGAAAAAGCGATGAACTCCTGAACCGACAGGCCCGTGGTTTGATTCCCAGTTCATGCCGCTTAAGCTTTTTCTTTTTTCTTTTTTTAAGAACTTTTACTTTAATTTTTAGACCATGGATTTTAAATAAATACATTTTTATTAAAAATTTGGCCACGCCTACTTCCGCTTCCGCAAATCGAAAAAACCATATTGCAAGCGCCTATATCTCAAAAACTAAGAAAGCTAGAGCCACCAAATTTGGTGGCAACACTTATGTTAATCATACGCTGTAAAATATTTTTAAAATTTGAGACACGGCTACTTCCGCCCCGCAAATCGATTAACCGTATAGCAAGCGCAATAATAAAGCTAGAGTATTCAGTTTTGGTGTAAATAATAACTACCACCTAAACGATGGCTGATAATTTGTTTCCAAACTGATAATGAACATAAAAGTTATTCAACGTTTCAAATAGATTTGCACTGCGCCCATTGCAAGCAACCAAGCAGTGTTTTTTTCAAACTGCTTGGACTGCTTGGCGTCTTACTGAAAATTATGTGTTGTTTATTATTTTTCATTGAAAAACACGTTGACCAATAACAGTTCTTAATTTGATTTTATCCGCTACTCATAAAGTAGAAGGGTATTATAACTTTGTTCAAACCAAAAATGTATGTAACAGCCAGAAGGAGACACCTCCGACCCCATAAAGTGTATATATTCTAGCTCAAGATCAACAGCCGAGTCGATACTGCCATGTCCGTCTGTCTGTCCGTGTGAACATCTAGATCTCAGCTATTATAAGTGCTAGAACTACCCAATTTGAAGACAAAATGTGTTATTATTGCACGCTGATCAAGTTTATTTTGGATTTTGGCCACGCCCCCTTCCGCCCCTATAAATTGAAAAACATTGATTACAAGCGCAATTATGATGCCATATTGTTCATTTTCGGTTTATATGATAACTATAGCTAGCCAGATGATCTCTAAAAATTTGGTAACAATCGGATAATAATCACAGAAGTTATTTAGTTTAACGTTTTCCATAGCTGTAAGCAGCGCTGCCGGCAGCGCAAACTCTTTATTTGTACAGGAAATAATAAGAATGCCTTACAATGCAAATTTTTGCAGTTGTTGGATAAGAGCGTCAGTAGCTTAGTGGAAAAGCGATGAACTCCTGAACCGACAGGCCCTTGGTTCGATTCCCAGTTCATGCCGCTTAAGCTTTTTCTTTTTTTAAGAACTTATACTTTAATTTTTATACCCGCTACTCATAGAGTAGAAGGGTATTATAACTTTGTTCAAACCAAAAATGTATGTAACAGGCAGAAGGAGACACCTCCGATCCCATAAAGTATATATATTCTGGCTCACTATCAACAGCCGAGTCGATATAGCCATGTCCGTCTGTCCGTCTGTCTGTCCGTGTGAAAATCTAGATCTCAGCTATTATTAGAGCTAGGACTACCAAATTTGGTGACAATATGTGTTATTATTGCACGCTGATCAAGTTTATTTTGGGTTTTGGCCACGCCCCTTCCGCCCCTGTAAATCGAAAAAAATTGATTACAAGCGCAATTTTTCGTAACAATCGGATAATAACCACAGAAGTTATTTAGTTTAACGTTTTCCATAGCTGTAAGCAGCGCTGCCGGCAGCGCAAACTCTTTATTTGTACAGGAAATAATAAGAATGCCTTACAATGCAAATTTTTGCAGTTGTTGGATAAGAGCGTCAGTAGCTTAGTGGAAAAGCGATGAACTCCTGAACCGACAGGCCCTTGGTTCGATTCCCAGTTCATGCCGCTTAAGCTTTTTCTTTTTTTAAGAACTTATACTTTAATTTTTATACCCGCTACTCATAGAGTAGAAGGGTATTATAACTTTGTTCAAACCAAAAATGTATGTAACAGGCAGAAGGAGACACCTCCGATCCCATAAAGTATATATATTCTGGCTCACTATCAACAGCCGAGTCGATATAGCCATGTCCGTCTGTCCGTCTGTCTGTCCGTGTGAAAATCTAGATCTCAGCTATTATTAGAGCTAGGACTACCAAATTTGGTGACAATATGTGTTATTATTGCACGCTGATCAAGTTTATTTTGGGTTTTGGCCACGCCCCTTCCGCCCCTGTAAATCGAAAAAAATTGATTACAAGCGCAATTTTTCGTAACAATCGGATAATAACCACAGAAGTTATTTAGTTTAACGTTTTCCATAGCTGTAAGTAGCGCTGCCGGCAGCGCAAATTCTTTATTTGTACAGGAAATAATAAGAATGCCTTACAATGCAAATTTTGAAGTTGTTGGATAAGAGCGTCAGTAGCTTAGTGGAAAAGCGATGAACTCCTGAACCGACAGGCCCTTGGTTCGATTCCCAGTTCATGCCGCTTAAGCTTTTTCTTTTTTTAAGAACTTATACTTTAATTTTTATACCCGCTACTCATAGAGTAGAAGGGTATTATAACTTTGTTCAAACCGAAAATGTATGTAACAGGCAGAAGGAGACACCTCCGATCCCATAAAGTATATATATTCTGGCTCACTATCAACAGCCGAGTCGATATAGCCATGTCCGTCTGTCCGTCTGTCTGTCCGTGTGAAAATCTAGATCTCAGCTATTATTAGAGCTAGGACTACCAAATTTGGTGACAGTATGTGTTATTATTGCACGCTGATCAAGTTTATTTTGGGTTTTGGCCACGCCCCTTCCGCCCCTGTAAATCGAAAGAAATTGATTACAAGCGCAATTTTTCGTAACAATCGGATAATAACCACAGAAGTTATTTAGTTTAACGTTTTCCATAGCTGTAAGTAGCGCTGCCGGCAGCGCAAATTCTTTATTTGTACAGGAAATAATAAGAATGCCTTACAATGCAAATTTTTGAAGTTGTTGGATAAGAGCGTCAGTAGCTTAGTGGAAAAGCGATGAACTCCTGAACCGACAGGCCCTTGGTTCGATTCCCAGTTCATGCCGCTTAAGCATTTTCTTTTTTTAAGAACTTATACTTTAATTTTTATACCCGCTACTCATAGAGTAGAAGGGTATTATAACTTTGTTCAAACCAAAATTGTATGTAACAGGCAGAAGGAGACACCTCCGATCCCATAAAGTATATATATTCTGGCTCACTATCAACAGCCGAGTCGATATAGCCATGTCCGTCTGTCCGTCTGTCTGTCCGTGTGAAAATCTAGATCTCAGCTATTATTAGAGCTAGGACTACCAAATTTGGTGACAATATGTGTTATTATTGCACGCTGATCAAGTTTATTTTGGGTTTTGGCCACGCCCCTTCCGCCCCTGTAAATCGAAAAAAATTGATTACAAGCGCAATTTTTCGTAACAATCGGATAATAACCACAGAAGTTATTTAGTTTAACGTTTTCCATAGCTGTAAGTAGCGCTGCCGGCAGCGCAAATTCTTTATTTGTACAGGAAATAATAAGAATGCCTTACAATGCAAATTTTTGAAGTTGTTGGATAAGAGCGTCAGTAGCTTAGTGGAAAAGCGATGAACTCCTGAACCGACAGGCCCTTGGTTCGATTCCCAGTTCATGCCGCTTAAGCATTTTCTTTTTTTAAGAACTTATACTTTAATTTTTATACCCGCTACTCATAGAGTAGAAGGGTATTATAACTTTGTTCAAACCAAAATTGTATGTAACAGGCAGAAGGAGACACCTCCGATCCCATAAAGTATATATATTCTGGCTCACTATCAACAGCCGAGTCGATATAGCCATGTCCGTCTGTCCGTCTGTCTGTCCGTGTGAAAATCTAGATCTCAGCTATTATTAGAGCTAGGACTACCAAATTTGGTGACAATATGTGTTATTATTGCACGCTGATCAAGTTTATTTTGTGTTTTGGCCACGCCCCCTTCCGCCCCTGTAAATCGAAAAAATTAATTACAAGCGCAATTTTGATGCCATATTGTTTATATTCGGTTTATATGATAACTATAGCTAGCCAGATGATCTCTGGAAATTTGGTAACAATCTGATAATAAACACAGAAGTAATTCAGCTTAACATTTTCCAAGCAGCGCTGCCGGCAGCGCAAATTCTTTATTTGTACAGGAAATAATAAGAATGCCTTACAATGAAAATTTTTGAAGTTGTTGGATAACAGCGTCAGTAGTGAAAAAGCGATGAACTCCTGAACCGACAGGCCCGTGGTTTGATTCCCAGTTCATGCCGCTTAAGCTTTTTCTTTTTCTTTTTTTTAAGAACTTTTACTTTAATTTTTAGACCATGGATTTTAAATAAATACATTTTTATTAAAAATTTGGCCACGCCTACTTCCGCTTCCGCAAATCGAAAAAACCATATTGCAAGCGCCTATATCTCAAAAACTAAGAAAGCTAGAGCCACCAAATTTGGTGGCAACACTTATGTTAATCATACGCTGTAAAATATTTTTAAAATTTGAGACACGGCTACTTCCGCCCCCGCAAATCGATTAACCGTATAGCAAGCGCAATAATAAAGCTAGAGTATTCAGTTTTGGTGTAAATAATAACTACCACCTAAACGATGGCTGATAATTTGTTTCCAAACTGATAATGAACATAAAAGTTATTCAACGTTTCAAATAGATTTGCACTGCGCCCATTGCAAGCAACCAAGCAGTGTTTTTTTCAAACTGCTTGGACTGCTTGGCGTCTTACTGAAAATTATGTGTTGTTTATTATTTTTCATTGAAAAACACGTTGACCAATAACAGTTCTTAATTTGATTTTATCCGCTACTCATAAAGTAGAAGGGTATTATAACTTTGTTCAAACCAAAAATGTATGTAACAGCCAGAAGGAGACACCTCCGACCCCATAAAGTGTATATATTCTAGCTCAAGATCAACAGCCGAGTCGATACTGCCATGTCCGTCTGTCTGTCCGTGTGAACATCTAGATCTCAGCTATTATAAGTGCTAGAACTACCCAATTTGAAGACAAAATGTGTTATTATTGCACGCTGATCAAGTTTATTTTGGATTTTGGCCACGCCCCCTTCCGCCCCTATAAATTGAAAAACATTGATTACAAGCGCAATTATGATGCCATATTGTTCATTTTCGGTTTATATGATAACTATAGCTAGCCAGATGATCTCTAAAAATTTGGTAACAATCGGATAATAATCACAGAAGTTATTTAGTTTAACGTTTTCCATAGCTGTAAGCAGCGCTGCCGGCAGCGCAAACTCTTTATTTGTACAGGAAATAATAAGAATGCCTTACAATGCAAATTTTTGCAGTTGTTGGATAAGAGCGTCAGTAGCTTAGTGGAAAAGCGATGAACTCCTGAACCGACAGGCCCTTGGTTCGATTCCCAGTTCATGCCGCTTAAGCTTTTTCTTTTTTTTAAGAACTTATACTTTAATTTTTATACCCGCTACTCATAGAGTAGAAGGGTATTATAACTTTGTTCAAACCAAAAATGTATGTAACAGGCAGAAGGAGACACCTCCGATCCCATAAAGTATATATATTCTGGCTCACTATCAACAGCCGAGTCGATATAGCCATGTCCGTCTGTCCGTCTGTCTGTCCGTGTGAAAATCTAGATCTCAGCTATTATTAGAGCTAGGACTACCAAATTTGGTGACAATATGTGTTATTATTGCACGCTGATCAAGTTTATTTTGGGTTTTGGCCACGCCCCTTCCGCCCCTGTAAATCGAAAAAATTGATTACAAGCGCAATTTTTCGTAACAATCGGATAATAACCACAGAAGTTATTTAGTTTAACGTTTTCCATAGCTGTAAGCAGCGCTGCCGGCAGCGCAAATTCTTTATTTGTACAGGAAATAATAAGAATGCCTTACAATGCAAATTTTTGAAGTTGTTGGATAAGAGCGTCAGTAGCTTAGTGGAAAAGCGATGAACTCCTGAACCGACAGGCCCTTGGTTCGATTCCCAGTTCATGCCGCTTAAGCTTTTTCTTTTTTTAAGAACTTATACTTTAATTTTTATACCCGCTACTCATAGAGTAAAAGGGTATTATAACTTTGTTCAAACCGAAAATGTATGTAACAGGCAGAAGGAGACACCTCCGATCCCATAAAGTATATATATTCTGGCTCACTATCAACAGCCGAGTCGATATAGCCATGTCCGTCTGTCCGTCTGTCTGTCCGTGTGAAAATCTAGATCTCAGCTATTATTAGAGCTAGGACTACCAAATTTGGTGACAGTATGTGTTATTATTGCACGCTGATCAAGTTTATTTTGGGTTTTGGCCACGCCCCTTCCGCCCCCTGTAAATCGAAAGAAATTGATTACAAGCGCAATTTTTCGTAACAATCGGATAATAACCACAGAAGTTATTTAGTTTAACGTTTTCCATAGCTGTAAGTAGCGCTGCCGGCAGCGCAAATTCTTTATTTGTACAGGAAATAATAAGAATGCCTTACAATGCAAATTTTTGAAGTTGTTTGATAAGAGCGTCAGTAGCTTAGTGGAAAAGCGATGAACTCCTGAACCGACAGGCCCTTGGTTCGATTCCCAGTTCATGCCGCTTAAGCATTTTTTTTTTTTTTTAAGAACTTATACTTTAATTTTTATACCCGCTACTCATAGAGTAGAAGGGTATTATAACTTTGTTCAAACCAAAATTGTATGTAACAGGCAGAAGGAGACACCTCCGATCCCATAAAGTATATATATTCTGACTCACTATCAACAGCCGAGTCGATATAGCCATGTCCGTCTGTCCGTCTGTCTGTCCGTGTGAAAATCTAGATCTCAGCTATTATTAGAGCTAGGACTACCAAATTTGGTGACAATATGTGTTATTATTGCACGCTGATCAAGTTTATTTTTGGGTTTTGGCCACGCCCCTTCCGCCCCTGTAAATCGAAAAAATTGATTACAAGCGCAATTTTTCGTAACAATCGGATAATAACCACAGAAGTTATTTAGTTTAACGTTTTCCATAGCTGTAAGTAGCGCTGCCGGCAGCGCAAATTCTTTATTTGTACAGGAAATAATAAGAATGCCTTACAATGCAAATTTTTGAAGTTGTTGGATAAGAGCATCAGTAGCTTAGTGGAAAAGCGATGAACTCCTGAACCGACAGGCCCTTGGTTCGATTCCCAGTTCATGCCGCTTAAGCATTTTCTTTTTTTTAAGAACTTATACTTTAATTTTTATACCCGCTACTCATAGAGTAGAAGGGTATTATAACTTTGTTCAAACCAAAATTGTATGTAACAGGCAGAAGGAGACACCTCCGATCCCATAAAGTATATATATTCTGGCTCACTATCAACAGCCGAGTCGATATAGCCATGTCCGTCTGTCCGTCTGTCTGTCCGTGTGAAAATCTAGATCTCAGCTATTATTAGAGCTAGGACTACCAAATTTGGTGACAATATGTGTTATTATTGCACGCTGATCAAGTTTATTTTTGTGTTTTGGCCACGCCCCCTTCCGCCCCTGTAAATCGAAAAAATTAATTACAAGCGCAATTTTGATGCCATATTGTTTATATTCGGTTTATATGATAACTATAGCTAGCCAGATGATCTCTGGAAATTTGGTAACAATCTGATAATAAACACAGAAGTAATTCAGCTTAACATTTTCCAAGCAGCGCTGCCGGCAGCGCAAATTCTTTATTTGTACAGGAAATAATAAGAATGCCTTACAATGAAAATTTTTGAAGTTGTTGGATAACAGCGTCAGTAGTGAAAAAGCGATGAACTCCTGAACCGACAGGCCCGTGGTTTGATTCCCAGTTCATGCCGCTTAAGCTTTTTCTTTTTTCTTTTTTTAAGAACTTTTACTTTAATTTTTTAGACCATGGATTTTAAATAAATACATTTTTATTAAAAATTTGGCCACGCCTACTTCCGCTTCCGCAAATCGAAAAAACCATATTGCAAGCGCCTATATCTCAAAAACTAAGAAAGCTAGAGCCACCAAATTTGGTGGCAACACTTATGTTAATCATACGCTGTAAAATATTTTTAAAATTTGAGACACGGCTACTTCCGCCCCCGCAAATCGATTAACCGTATAGCAAGCGCAATAATAAAGCTAGAGTATTCAGTTTTGGTGTAAATAATAACTACCACCTAAACGATGGCTGATAATTTGTTTCCAAACTGATAATGAACATAAAAAGTTATTCAACGTTTCAAATAGATTTGCACTGCGCCCATTGCAAGCAACCAAGCAGTGTTTTTTTCAAACTGCTTGGACTGCTTGGCGTCTTACTGAAAATTATGTGTTGTTTATTATTTTTCATTGAAAAACACGTTGACCAATAACAGTTCTTAATTTGATTTTATCCGCTACTCATAAAGTAGAAGGGTATTATAACTTTGTTCAAACCAAAAATGTATGTAACAGCCAGAAGGAGACACCTCCGACCCCATAAAGTGTATATATTCTAGCTCAAGATCAACAGCCGAGTCGATACTGCCATGTCCGTCTGTCTGTCCGTGTGAACATCTAGATCTCAGCTATTATAAGGGCTAGAACTACCCAATTTGAAGACAAAATGTGTTATTATTGCACGCTGATCAAGTTTATTTTGGATTTTGGCCACGCCCCCTTCCGCCCCTATAAATTGAAAAACATTGATTACAAGCGCAATTATGATGCCATATTGTTCATTTTCGGTTTATATGATAACTATAGCTAGCCAGATGATCTCTGAAAATTTGGTAACAATCGGATAATAAAGAAGTTATTCAGCTTAACATTTTCCGTAGCTATAAGCTGCGCTGCCGGCAGCACAAATTCTTTATTTGTACAGGAAATGATAAGAATGCCCTACAATGCAAATTCCTGCAGTTGTTGGATAACAGCGTCAGTAGCTTAGTAGAAAAGCGATGAACTCCTGAACCGACAGGCCCGTGGTTTGATTCCCAGTTCATGCTGCTTAAGCTTTTTTCTTTTTTTTTATACCCGCTACTCATAGAGTAGAAGGGTATTATAACTTTGTTCAAACCGAAAATGTATGTAACAGGCAGAAGGAGACACCTCCGATCCCATAAAGTATATATATTCTGGCTCACTATCAACAGCCGAGTCGATATAGCCATGTCCGTCTGTCCGTCTGTCTGTCCGTGTGAAAATCTAGATCTCAGCTATTATTAGAGCTAGGACTACCAAATTTGGTGACAATATGTGTTATTATTGCACGCTGATCAAGTTTATTTTGGGTTTTGGCCACGCCCCTTCCGCCCCTGTAAATCGAAAAAAATTGATTACAAGCGCAATTTTTCGTAACAATCGGATAATAACCACAGAAGTTATTTAGTTTAACGTTTTCCATAGCTGTAAGTAGCGCTGCCGGCAGCGCAAATTCTTTATTTGTACAGGAAATAATAAGAATGCCTTACAATGCAAATTTTGAAGTTGTTGGATAAGAGCGTCAGTAGCTTAGTGGAAAAGCGATGAACTCCTGAACCGACAGGCCCTTGGTTCGATTCCCAGTTCATGCCGCTTAAGCCTTTTCTTTTTTTTTAAGAACTTATACTTTAATTTTTATACCCGCTACTCATAGAGTAGAAGGGTATTATAACTTTGTTCAAACCAAAAATGTATGTAACAGGCAGAAGGAGACACCTCCGATCCCATAAAGTATATATATTCTGGCTCACTATCAACAGCCGAGTCGATATAGCCATGTCCGTCTGTCCGTCTGTCTGTCCGTGTGAAAATCTAGATCTCAGCTATTATTAGAGCTAGGACTACCAAATTTGGTGACAATATGTGTTATTATTGCACGCTGATCAAGTTTATTTTGGGTTTTGGCTACGCCCCCTTCCGCCCCTGTAAATCGAAAAAATTGATTACAAGCGCAATTTTGATGCCATATTGTTTATATTCGGTTTATATGATAACTATAGCTAGCCAGATGATCTCTGAAAATTTGGTAACAATCTGATAATAAACACAGAAGTAATTCAGCTTAACATTTTCCAAGCAGCGCTGCCGGCAGCGCAAATTCTTTATTTGTACAGGAAATAATAAGAATGCCTTACAATGAAAACTTTTAAAGTTGTTGGATAACAGCGTCAGTAGTGAAAAAGCGATGAACTCCTGAACCGACAGGCCCGTGGTTTGATTCCCAGTTCATGCCGCTTAAGCTTTTTCTTTTTTTTTTTTTTAAGAACTTTTACTTTAATTTTTAGACCATGGATTTTAAATAAATAAATTTTTTTTAAAAATTTGGCCACGCCTACTTCCGCTTCCGCAAATCGAAAAAAAACCATATTGCAAGCGCCTATATCTCAAAAACTAAGAAAGCTAGAGCCACCAAATTTGGTGGCAACACTTATGTTAATCATACGCTGTAAAATATTTTTAAAATTTGAGACACGGCTACTTCCGCCCCCGCAAATCGATTAACCGTATAGCAAGCGCAATAATAAAGCTAGAGTATTCAGTTTTGGTGTAAATAATAACTACCACCTAAACGATGGCTGATAATTTGTTTCCAAACTGATAATGAACATAAAAGTTATTCAACGTTTCAAATAGATTTGCACTGCGCCCATTGCAAGCAACCAAGCAGTGTTTTTTTCAAACTGCTTGGACTGCTTGGCGTCTTACTGAAAATTATGTGTTGTTTATTATTTTTCATTGAAAAACACGTTGACCAATAACAGTTCTTAATTTGATTTTATCCGCTACTCATAAAGTAGAAGGGTATTATAACTTTGTTCAAACCAAAAATGTATGTAACAGCCAGAAGGAGACACCTCCGACCCCATAAAGTGTATATATTCTAGCTCAAGATCAACAGCCGAGTCGATACTGCCATGTCCGTCTGTCTGTCCGTGTGAACATCTAGATCTCAGCTATTATAAGGGCTAGAACTACCCAATTTGAAGACAAAATGTGTTATTATTGCACGCTGATCAAGTTTATTTTGGATTTTGGCCACGCCCCCTTCCGCCCCTATAAATTGAAAAACATTGATTACAAGCGCAATTATGATGCCATATTGTTCATTTTCGGTTTATATGATAACTATAGCTAGCCAGATGATCTCTGAAAATTTGGTAACAATCGGATAATAAAGAAGTTATTCAGCTTAACATTTTCCGTAGCTATAAGCAGCGCTGCGGCAGCACAAATTCTTTATTTGTACAGGAAATGATAAGAATGCCCTACAATGCAAATTCCTGCAGTTGTTGGATAACAGCGTCAGTAGCTTAGTAGAAAAGCGATGAACTCCTGAACCGACAGGCCCGTGGTTTGATTCCCAGTTCATGCTGCTTAAGCTTTTTTTTTTTTTATACCCGCTACTCATAGAGTAGAAGGGTATTATAACTTTGTTCAAACCGAAAATGTATGTAACAGGCAGAAGGAGACACCTCCGATCCCATAAAGTATATATATTCTGGCTCACTATCAACAGCCGAGTCGATATAGCCATGTCCGTCTGTCTGTCCGTGTGAAAATCTAGATCTCAGCTATTATTAGAGCTAGGACTACCAAATTTGGTGACAATATGTGTTATTATTGCACGCTGATCAAGTTTATTTTGGGTTTTGGCCACGCCCCTTCCGCCCCTGTAAATCGAAAAAATTGATTACAAGCGCAATTTTTCGTAACAATCGGATAATAACCACAGAAGTTATTTAGTTTAACGTTTTCCATAGCTGTAAGTAGCGCTGCCGGCAGCGCAAATTCTTTATTTGTACAGGAAATAATAAGAATGCCTTACAATGCAAATTTTTGAAGTTGTTGGATAAGAGCGTCAGTAGCTTAGTGGAAAAGCGATGAACTCCTGAACCGACAGGCCCTTGGTTCGATTCCCAGTTCATGCCGCTTAAGCCTTTTTTTTTTTTTAAGAACTTATACTTTAATTTTTATACCCGCTACTCATAGAGTAGAAGGGTATTATAACTTTGTTCAAACCAAAAATGTATGTAACAGGCAGAAGGAGACACCTCCGATCCCATAAAGTATATATATTCTGGCTCATTATCAACAGCCGAGTCGATATAGCCATGTCCGTCTGTCCGTCTGTCTGTCCGTGTGAAAATCTAGATCTCAGCTATTATTAGAGCTAGGACTACCAAATTTGGTGACAATATGTGTTATTATTGCACGCTGATCAAGTTTATTTTGGGTTTTGGCTACGCCCCCTTCCGCCCCTGTAAATCGAAAAAAAATTGATTACAAGCGCAATTTTGATGCCATATTGTTTATATTCGGTTTATATGATAACTATAGCTAGCCAGATGATCTCTGAAAATTTGGTAACAATCTGATAATAAACACAGAAGTAATTCAGCTTAACATTTTCCAAGCAGCGCTGCCGGCAGCGCAAATTCTTTATTTGTACAGGAAATAATAAGAATGCCTTACAATGAAAACTTTTAAAGTTGTTGGATAACAGCGTCAGTAGTGAAAAAGCGATGAACTCCTGAACCGACAGGCCCGTGGTTTGATTCCCAGTTCATGCCGCTTAAGCTTTTTCTTTTTTCTTTTTTTAAGAACTTTTACTTTAATTTTTAGACCATGGATTTTAAATAAATACATTTTTATTAAAAATTTGGCCACGCCTACTTCCGCTTCCGCAAATCGAAAAAACCATATTGCAAGCGCCTATATCTCAAAAACTAAGAAAGCTAGAGCCACCAAATTTGGTGGCAACACTTATGTTAATCATACGCTGTAAAATATTTTTAAAATTTGAGACACGGCTACTTCCGCCCCCGCAAATCGATTAACCGTATAGCAAGCGCAATAATAAAGCTAGAGTATTCAGTTTTGGTGTAAATAATAACTACCACCTAAACGATGGCTGATAATTTGTTTCCAAACTGATAATGAACATAAAAGTTATTCAACGTTTCAAATAGATTTGCACTGCGCCCATTGCAAGCAACCAAGCAATGTTTTTTTCAAACTGCTTGGACTACTTGGCGTCTTACTGAAAATTATGTGTTGTTTATTATTTTTCATTGAAAAACACGTTGACCAATAACAGTTCTCTTAATTTGATTTTATCCGCTACTCATAAAGTAGAAGGGTATTATAACTTTGTTCAAACCAAAAATGTATGTAACAGCCAGAAGGAGACACCTCCGACCCCATAAAGTGTATATATTCTAGCTCAAGATCAACAGCCGAGTCGATACTGCCATGTCCGTCTGTCTGTCCGTGTGAACATCTAGATCTCAGCTATTATAAGGGCTAGAACTACCCAATTTGAAGACAAAATGTGTTATTATTGCACGCTGATCAAGTTTATTTTGGATTTTGGCCACGCCCCCTTCCGCCCCTATAAATTGAAAAACATTGATTACAAGCGCAATTATGATGCCATATTGTTCATATTCGGTTTAGATGATAACTATAGCTAGCCAGATTATCTCTGAAAATTTGGTAACAATCGGATAATAAAGAAGTTATTCAGCTTAACATTTTCCGTAGCTATAAGCAGCGTCTGCCGGCAGCACAAATTCTTTATTTGTACAGGAAATGATAAGAATGCCCTACAATGCAAATTCTTGCAGTTGTTGGATAACAGCGTCAGTAGTTTAGTGGAAAAGCGATGAACTCCTGAACCGACAGGCCCGTGGTTTGATTCCCAGTTCATGCTGCTTAAGCTTTTCTTTTTTTATACCCGCTACTCATAGAGTAGAAGGGTATTAAACCTTTGTTCAAACCGAAAATGTATGTAACAGGCAGAAGGAGGCACCTCCGATCCCATAAATTATATATATTCTGGTTCAGGATCAACAGCCGAGTCGTAATAGCTATGTCCGTCTGTCTGTCTGTCCGTCTGTTTGTCCTGTGAAAATCTAGATCTCAGCTATTATAAGAGGTAGGACTACCAAATATGGTGGCAATATGTGTTATTATTTCACGCTGATCAAGTTTATTTTAGATTTTGGCCACGTCCCTTTCTGCCCCCGTAAATCAAAAAAACATTGATTACACGCGCAATTTCGATGCCATATTGTTCATTTTCGGTTTACATGATAACAATAGCTAGACAGATGATCTCTAAAAATTTGGTAACAATCGCATAATAAACACAGAAGTTATTTATAGCATAGCTGTTTTCCATAGCTGTAAACAGCACGGCCGGCAGCGGCGCTTGCAGCACTGTGCCGGAGTGTGTGTGTGACGGTGGTGAAATGGGTTGAGTTGTGGACTGCAAAACGAACAGAACTATTATGCATTTACGGGTTCGAGTCCCACCCGGATCAAAAATTAAATGTGTGCAAAAACTTTTTTTTCACTTTCATAGAGTAGAAGGGTATTATAACTTTGTTCAAATCGAAAATGTATGTAACAGGCAGAAGGAGACACCTCCGATCCCATAAAGTATATATATTCTGGCTCACTATCAACAGCCGAGTCGATATAGCCATGTCCGTCTGTCCGTCTGTTTGTCCGTGTTAAAATCTAGATCTCAGCTATTATTAGAGCTAGGACTACCAAATTTGGTTACAATATGTGTTATTATTGCACGCTGATCAAGTTTTATTTTGGGTTTTGGCCACGCCCCCTTCCGCCCCTGTAAATCGAAAAAAATTGATTACAAGCGTAATTTTTCGTAACAATCGGATATTAACCACAAAAGTTATTTAGTTTAACGTTTTCCATAGCTGTAAGTAGCGCTGCCGGCAGCGCAAATTCTTTATTTGTACAGGAAATAATAAGAATGCCTTACAATGCAAATTTTTGAAGTTGTTGGATAAGAGCGTCAGTAGCTTAGTGGAAAAGCGATGAACTCCTGAACCGACAGGCCCTTGGTTCGATTCCCAGTTCATGCCGCTTAAGCATTTTCTTTTTAAGAACTTATACTTTAATTTTTATACCCGCTACTCATAGAGTAGAAGGGTATTATAACTTTGTTCAAACCGAAAATGTATGTAACAGGCAGAAGGAGATATCTCCGATCCCATAAAGTATGTATATTCTGGCTC
>JAEIGP010000287.1:0-209622 GCA_018904095.1 Zaprionus ghesquierei
TGGCTCAGGGTCAATAGCCGAGTCGATATAGCCATGTCCGTCTGTCTGTCTGTCCGTCTATCTGTCCGTGTGAAAATCTAGATCTCAGCTAATATAAGAGCTAGAACTACCAAATTTGGAGACAATGTGTGTTATTATTGCACGCTGATCAAGTTTATTTTGGATTTTGTAAATAAAAAAAAATTGATTACAAGCGCAATTTTGATGCCATATTGTTCATTTTCGGTTTACATGATAACTATAGCTAGCCAAATGATCTCTAAAAATTTGGTAACAATCGGATAATAAACACAGAAGTTATTCAGCTTAACGTTTTCCATAGCTGTAAGCAGCGCTGCGGCAGCGCTGCTTGCAGCATTGTGCCGAATCGTGTGTGCGTGTACGGTGGTGAAATGGGTTAAGTTGTGGACTGCAAAACGAACAGTACTATTATGAATTTACGGGTTCGAGTCCCGTCCGCATCAAAAATTAAATGTGTGCAAAAATGTTTTTTTTTATTTTAGATTTTGACTTTGCATAAATATTGTAAGTCCATAGCCTTTTAATGTCAAAATATGATTGTAGCCGTTTTTTTTTTTGTTCCGCAAATAAATGATGTACGAGCAGCTGGGTAGCGGGTATTTTACAGTCGAGCACACTCGAATGTAGCTTTCTTACTTGTTCTTTTTATACCCGCTACTCATAGAGTAGAAGGGTATATTATAACTTTGTTCAAACCGAAAATGTATGTAACAGGCAGAAGGAGACACCTCCGACCCCATAAAGTATATATATTCTGGCTCAGGATCAATAGCCGAGTCGATATAGCCATGTCCGTCTGTCCGTCTGTCTGTCCGTGTGAAAATCTAGATCTCAGCTATTATAAGAGCTAGGACTACCAAATTTTGTGACAATATGTGTTATTATTGCACGCTGATCAAGTTTATTTTGGATTTTGTAAATAAAAAAAATTGATTACAAGCGCAATTTTGATGCCATATTGTTCATTTTCGGTAGACATGATAACTATAGCTAGCCAAATGATCTCTGAAAATTTGGTAACAATCGGATAATAAACACAGAAGTTATTCGGCTTAACGTTTTCCATAGCTGTAAGCAGAGCTGCCGGCAGCGCTGCTTGCAGCATTGTGCCGAATCGTGTGTGCGTGTACGGTGGTGAAATGGGTTAGGTTGTGGACTGCAAATCGAACAGTACTATTATGCATTTACGGGTTCGAGTCCCGCCCGCATCAAAAATTAAATGTGTGCAAAAATGTTTTTTTTTATTTTAGATTTTGACTTTGTATAATATTGTAAGTCCATAGCCTTTTACGGTCAAAATATGATTGTAGCGGTTTTTTTTCCGCAAATAAATGATGTACGAGCAGCTGGGTAGCGGGTATATTACACTCGAGCACATTCGAATGTAGTTTTCTTACTTGTTTTTTTTAAAAACTTATACATTAATTTTTGAATATGCATTAATTGGTGGTCGTGCATTTTATTTAAAATTTTTATACCCGCTACTCATAGAGTAGAAGGGTATTATAACTTTGTTCAAACCGAAAATGTATGTAACAGGCAGAAGGAGACACCTCCGACCCCATAAAGTATATATATTCTGGCTCAGGATCAACAGCCGAGTCGATATAGCCATGTCCGTCTATCCATCTGTCCGCCTGTTCGTCTGTCCGTCTGTCTGTCCGTGTGAAAATCTAGATCTCAGCTATTATAAGACCTAGGACTACCAAATTTTGTGATAATATGTGTTATTATTGCACGCTGATCAAGTTTATTTTGGATTTTGGCCACGCCCCCTTCCGCCCCCGTAAATCGAAAAACATTGATTACAAGCGCAATTTTGATGCCATATTGTTCATTTTCGGTAGACATGATAACTATAGCTAGCCAAATGATCTCTGAAAATTTGGTAACAATCGGATAATAAACACAGAAGTTATTCGGCTTAACGTTTTCCATAGCTGTAAGCAGAGCTGCCGGCAGCGCTGCCATGTCCGTCTATCCGTCTGTCCGCATGTTCGTCTGTCCGTCTGTCTGTCCGTGTGAAAATCTAGATCTCAGCTATTATAAGAGTTAGGACTACCAAATTTTGTGATAATATGTGTTATTATTGCACGCTGATCAAGTTTACTTTGGATTTTGGCCACGCCCCCTTCCGCCCCGTAAATCGAAAAAACATTGATTACAAGCGCAATTTTGATGCCATAACAATGCCGTAACAATCGGATAATAAACACAGAAGTTATTCGGCTTAACGTTTTCCATAGCTGTAAGCAGAGCTGCCGGCAGCGCTGCTTGCAGCATTGTGCCGAATCGTGTGTGCGTGTACGGTGGTGAAATGGGTTAAGTTGTGGACTGCAAAACGAACAGTACTATTATGCATTTACGGGTTCGAGTCCCGTCCGCATCAAAAATTAAATGTGTGCAAAAATGTTTTTTTTATTTTAGATTTTGACTTTTGCATAATATTATAAGTCCATAGCCTTTTACGGTCAAAATATGATTGTAGCGGTTTTTTTCCGCAAATAAATGATGTACGAGCAGCTGGGTAGCGGGTATATTACACTCGAGCACATTCGAATGTAGTTTTCTTACTTGTTTTTTTTAAAAACTTATACATTAATTTTTGAATATGCATTAATTGGTGGTCGTGCATTTTATTTAAAATTTTTATACCCGCTACTCATAGAGTAGAAGGGTATTATAACTTTGTTCAAACCGAAAATGATTGTAACAGGCAGAAGGAGACACCTCCGACCCCATAAAGTATATATATTCTGGCTCAGGATCAACAGCCGAGTCGATATAGCCATGTCCGTCTATCCGTCTGTCCGCCTGTTCGTCTGTCCGTCTGTCTGTCCGTGTGAAAATCTAGATCTCAGCTATTATAAGAGCTAGGACTACCAAATTTTGTGACAATATGTGTTATTATTGCACGCTGATCAAGTTTATTTTGGATTTTGGCCACGCCCCCTTCCGCCCCCGTAAATCGAAAAAACATTGATTACAAGCGCAATTTTGATGCCATATTGTTCATTTTCGGTAGATATGATAACTATAGCTAGCCAAATGATCTCCGCTGCTGCCGGCAGCGCTGCTTGCAGCATTGTGCCGAATCGTGTGTGCGTGTACGGTGGTGAAATGGGTTAAGTTGTGGACTGCAAAACGAACAGTACTATTATGCATTTACGGGTTCGAGTCCCGTCCGCATCAAAAATTAAATGTGTGCAAAAATGTTTTTTTTATTTTAGATTTTGACTTTGCATAAATATTGTAAGTCCATAGCCTTTTACGGTCAAAATATGATTGTAGCCGTTTTTTTTTTGTTCCGCAAATAAATGATGTACGAGCAGCTGGGTAGCGGGTATATTACAGTCGAGCACACTCGAATGTAGCTTTCTTACTTGTTCTTTTTATACCCGCTACTCATAGAGTAGAAGGGTATATTATAACTTTGTTCAAACCGAAAATGTATGTAACAGGCAGAAGGAGACACCTCCGACCCCATAAAGTATATATATTCTGGCTCAGGATCAATAGCCGAGTCGATATAGCCATGTCCGTCTGTCTGTCCGTGTGAAAATCTAGATCTCAGCTATTATAAGAGCTAGGACTACCAAATTTTGTGACAATATGTGTTATTATTGCACGCTGATCAAGTTTATTTTGGATTTTGGCCACGCCCCCTTCCGCCCCCGTAAATCGAAAAAACATTGATTACAAGCGCAATTTTGATGCCATATTGTTCATTTTCGGTAGACATGATAACTATAGCTAGCCAAATGATCTCTGAAAATTTGGTAACAATCGGATAATAAACACAGAAGTTATTCGGCTTAACGTTTTCCATAGCTGTAAGCAGAGCTGCCGGCAGCGCTGCTTGCAGCATTGTGCCGAATCGTGTGTGCGTGTACGGTGGTGAAATGGGTTAGGTTGTGGACTGCAAATCGAACAGTACTATTATGCATTTACGGGTTCGAGTCCCGCCCGCATCAAAAATTAAATGTGTGCAAAAATGTTTTTTTTTATTTTAGATTTTGACTTTGTATAATATTGTAAGTCCATAGCCTTTTACGGTCAAAATATGATTGTAGCGGTTTTTTTTTCCGCAAATAAATGATGTACGAGCAGCTGGGTAGCGGGTATATTACACTCGAGCACATTCGAATGTAGTTTTCTTACTTGTTTTTTTTAAAAACTTATACATTAATTTTTGAATATGCATTAATTGGTGGTCGTGCATTTTATTTAAAATTTTTATACCCGCTACTCATAGAGTAGAAGGGTATTATAACTTTGTTCAAACCGAAAATGTATGTGACAGGCAGAAGGAGACACCTCCGACCCCATAAAGTATATATATTCTGGCTCAGGATCAACAGCCGAGTCGATATAGCCATGTCCGTCTATCCATCTGTCCGCCTGTTCGTCTGTCCGTCTGTCTGTCCGTGTGAAAATCTAGATCTCAGCTATTATAAGACCTAGGACTACCAAATTTTGTGATAATATGTGTTATTATTGCACGCTGATCAAGTTTATTTTGGATTTTGGCCACGCCCCCTTCCGCCCCCGTAAATCGAAAAAACATTGATTACAAGCGCAATTTTGATGCCATATTGTTCATTTTCGGTAGACATGATAACTATAGCTAGCCAAATGATCTCTGAAAATTTGGTAACAATCGGATAATAAACACAGAAGTTATTCGGCTTAACGTTTTCCATAGCTGTAAGCAGAGCTGCCGGCAGCGCTGCCATGTCCGTCTATCCGTCTGTCCGCATGTTCGTCTGTCCGTCTGTCTGTCCGTGTGAAAATCTAGATCTCAGCTATTATAAGAGTTAGGACTACCAAATTTTGTGATAATATGTGTTATTATTGCACGCTGATCAAGTTTACTTTGGATTTTGGCCACGCCCCCTTCCGCCCCCGTAAATCGAAAAAACATTGATTACAAGCGCAATTTTGATGCCATAACAATGCCGTAACAATCGGATAATAAACACAGAAGTTATTCGGCTTAACGTTTTCCATAGCTGTAAGCAGAGCTGCCGGCAGCGCTGCTTGCAGCATTGTGCCGAATCGTGTGTGCGTGTACGGTGGTGAAATGGGTTAAGTTGTGGACTGCAAAACGAACAGTACTATTATGCATTTACGGGTTCGAGTCCCGTCCGCATCAAAAATTAAATGTGTGCAAAAATGTTTTTTTTTATTTTAGATTTTGACTTTGCATAATATTATAAGTCCATAGCCTTTTACGGTCAAAATATGATTGTAGCGGTTTTTTCCGCAAATAAATGATGTACGAGCAGCTGGGTAGCGGGTATATTACACTCGAGCACATTCGAATGTAGTTTTCTTACTTGTTTTTTTTTAAAAACTTATACATTAATTTTTGAATATGCATTAATTGGTGGTCGTGCATTTTATTTAAAATTTTTATACCCGCTACTCATAGAGTAGAAGGGTATTATAACTTTGTTCAAACCGAAAATGTATGTAACAGGCAAAAGGAGACACCTCCGACCCCATAAAGTATATATATTCTGGCTCAGGATCAACAGCCGAGTCGATATAGCCATGTCCGTCTATCCGTCTGTCCGCCTGTTCGTCTGTCCGTCTGTCTGTCCGTGTGAAAATCTAGATCTCAGCTATTATAAGAGCTAGGACTACCAAATTTTGTGACAATATGTGTTATTATTGCACGCTGATCAAGTTTATTTTGGATTTTGGCCACGCCCCCTTCCGCCCCCGTAAATCGAAAAAACATTGATTACAAGCGCAATTTTGATGCCATATTGTTCATTTTCGGTAGATATGATAACTATAGCTAGCCAAATGATCTCCGCTGCTGCCGGCAGCGCTGCTTGCAGCATTGTGCCGAATCGTGTGTGCGTGTACGGTGGTGAAATGGGTTAAGTTGTGGACTGCAAAACGAACAGTACTATTATGCATTTACGGGTTCGAGTCCCGCCCGCATCAAAAATTAAATGTGTGCAAAAATGTTAAAAAAAATGTCAAAAAAACTTATACATTAATTTTTGAATATGCATTAATTGGTGGTCGTGCATTTTATTTAAAATTTTTATACCCGCTACTCATAGAGTAGAAGGGTATTATAACTTTGTTCAAACCGAAAATGTATGTAACAGGCAGAAGGAGACACCTCCGACCCCATAAAGTATATATATTCTGGCTCAGGATCAACAGCCGAGTCGATATAGCCATGTCCGTCTATCCGTCTGTCCGCCTGTTCGTCTGTCCGTCTGTCTGTCCGTGTGAAAATCTAGATCTCAGCTATTATAAGAGCTAGGACTACCAAATTTTGTGACAATATGTGTGCAAAAATGTTTTTTTTTATTTTAGATTATGACTTTGCATAAATATTGTAAGTCCATAGCCTTTTACGGTCAAAATATGATTGTAGCCGTTTTTTTTTTTGTTCCGCAAATAAATGATGTACGAGCAGCTGGGTAGCGGGTATATTACAGTCGAGCACACTCGAATGTAGCTTTCTTACTTGTTCTTTTTATACCCGCTACTCATAGAGTAGAAGGGTATATTATAACTTTGTTCAAACCGAAAATGTATGTAACAAGCAGAAGGAGACACCTCCGACCCCATAAAGTATATATATTCTGGCTCAGGATCAATAGCCGAGTCGATATAGCCATGTCCGTCTGTCCGTCTGTCTGTCCGTGTGAAAATCTAGATCTCAGCTATTATAAGAGCTAGGACTACCAAATTTTGTGATAATATGTGTTATTATTGCACGCTGATCAAGTTTATTTTGGATTTTGGCCACGCCCCCTTCCGCCCCCGTAAATCGAAAAAACATTGATTACAAGCGCAATTTTGATGCCATATTGTTCATTTTCGGTAGATATGATAACTATAGCTAGCCAAATGATCTCCGCTGCTGCCGGCAGCGCTGCTTGCAGCATTGTGCCGAATCGTGTGTGCGTGTACGGTGGTGAAATGGGTTAAGTTGTGGACTGCAAAACGAACAGTACTATTATGCATTTACGGGTTCGAGTCCCGTCCGCATCAAAAATTAAATGTGTGCAAAAATGTTTTTTTTTATTTTAGATTATGACTTTGCATAAATATTGTAAGTCCATAGCCTTTTACGGTCAAAATATGATTGTAGCCGTTTTTTTTTTTGTTCCGCAAATAAATGATGTACGAGCAGCTGGGTAGCGGGTATATTACAGTCGAGCACACTCGAATGTAGCTTTCTTACTTCTTCTTTTTATACCCGCTACTCATAGAGTAGAAGGGTATATTATAACTTTGTTCAAACCGAAAATGTATGTAACAGGTAGAAGGAGACACCTCCGACCCCATAAAGTATATATATTCTGGCTCAGGATCAATAGCCGAGTCGATATAGCCATGTCCGCCTGTCCGTCTGTCTGTCCGTGTGAAAATCTAGATCTCAGCTATTATAAGAGGTAGGACTACCAAATTTTGTGACAATATGTGTTATTATTGCACGCTGATCAAGTTTATTTTGGATTTTGGCCACGCCCCCTTCCGCCCCCGTAAATCGAAAAAACATTGATTACAAGCGCAATTTTGATGCCATATTGTTCATTTTCGGTAGACATGATAACTATAGCTAGCCAAATGATCTCTGAAAATTTGGTAACAATCGGATAACAAACACAGAAGTTATTCGGCTTAACGTTTTCCATAGCTGTAAGCAGAGCTGCCGGCAGCGCTGCTTGCAGCATTGTGCCGAATCGTGTGTGCGTGTACGGTGGTGAAATGGGTTAAGTTGTGGACTGCAAAACGAACAGTACTATTATGCATTTATGGGTTCGAGTCCCGCCCGCATCAAAAATTAAATGTGTGCAAAAATGTTTTTTTTATTTTAGATTTTGACTTTGTATAATATTGTAAGTCCATAGCCTTTTACGGTCAAAATATGATTGTAGCGGTTTTTTTTCCGCAAATAAATGATGTACGAGCAGCTGGGTAGCGGGTATATTACACTCGAGCACATTCGAATGAAGTTTTCTTACTTGTTTTTTTAAAAACTTATACATTAATTTTTGAATATGCATTAATTGGTGGTCGTGCATTTTATTTAAAATTTTTATACCCGCTACTCATAGAGTAGAAGGGTATTATAACTTTGTTCAAACCGAAAATGTATGTAACAGGCAGAAGGAGACACCTCCGACCCCATAAAGTATATATATTCTGGCTCAGGATCAACAGCCGAGTCGATATAGCCATGTCCGTCTATCCGTCTGTCCGCCTGTTCGTCTGTCCGTCTGTCTGTCCGTGTGAAAATCTAGATCTCAGCTATTATAAGAGCTAGGACTACCAAATTTTGTGACAATATGTGTTATTATTGCACGCTGATCAAGTTTATTTTGGATTTTGGCCACGCCCCCTTCCGCCCCCGTAAATCGAAAAAACATTGATTACAAGCGCAATTTTGATGCCATATTGTTCATTTTCGGTTTACATGATAACTATAGCTAGCCAAATGATCAAATTTGGTAACAATCGGATAATAAACACAGAAGTTATTCAGCTTAACGTTTTCCATAGCTGTGAGCAGCGCTGCCGGCAGCGCTGCTTGCAGCATTGTGCCGAATCGTGTGTGCGTGTACGGTGGTGAAATGGGTTAAGTTGTGGACTGCAAAACGAACAGTACTATTATGCATTTACGGGTTCGAGTCCCGTCCGCATCAAAAATTAAATGTGTGCAAAAATGTTTTTTTTTATTTTAGATTATGACTTTGCATAAATATTGTAAGTCCATAGCCTTTTACGGTCAAAATATGATTGTAGCCGTTTTTTTTTTTTGTTCCGCAAATAAATGATGTACGAGCAGCTGGGTAGCGGGTATATTACAGTCGAGGACACTCGAATGTAGCTTTCTTACTTGTTCTTTTTATACCCGCTACTCATAGAGTAGAAGGGTATATTATAACTTTGTTCAAACCGAAAATGTATGTAACAAGCAGAAGGAGACACCTCCGACCCCATAAAGTATATATATTCTGGCTCAGGATCAATAGCCGAGTCGATATAGCCATGTCCGTCTGTCCGTCTGTCTGTCCGTGTGAAAATCTAGATCTCAGCTATTATAAGAGCTAGGACTACCAAATTTTGTGATAATATGTGTTATTATTGCACGCTGATCAAGTTTATTTTGGATTTTGGCCACGCCCCCTTCCGCCCCCGTAAATCGAAAAAACATTGATTACAAGCGCAATTTTGATGCCATATTGTTCATTTTCGGTAGATATGATAACTATAGCTAGCCAAATGATCTCCGCTGCTGCCGGCAGCGCTGCTTTGCAGCATTGTGCCGAATCGTGTGTGCGTGTACGGTGGTGAAATGGGTTAAGTTGTGGACTGCAAAACGAACAGTACTATTATGCATTTACGGCTTCGAGTCCCCCCCGCATCAAAAATTAAATGTGTGCAAAAATGTTTTTTTTTTTTTATATTTTGACTTTGCATAAATATTATAAGTCCATAGCCTTTTACAGTCAAAATATGATTGTAGCCGTTTTTTTGTTCCGCAAATAAATTATGTACAAGCAGCTGGGTAGCGGGTATATTACAGTCGAACACACTCGACTGTAGCTTTCCTACTTGTTTTAATGACTCACAATGAACTTAGATAACAAGTGGAGAAGTGACAGTACCTTAAATCAGCCGTGTGCTATTGTTAGATCGCAGCTTTTTCTTATATTTTTTTATTTTTATTTTTTATTTAATTGTATGTTTAAGTTATGAGAATAAATAGCAACAACAACACGCATCATGCATTCAGACTTTGTTTTTGTCGTGCAAAAATTTCCGAATGGTCTCATAATGTAACTTTGGCAAAATTTGCGTAATGGCTTAATGACCGAATGGAAAAGTGGTGGACCTCTTAGGTAATGAGTTTCGGTTCCGCATGCATGCGTGTCATGGTGGGGGAGATCAAGCTTTTCTTATTTTTTGCAAAGAAAAGTTTTTGCCTCCCTTTTTGATCTACCTTCATGAAACTTTGTATACATGTTTCTTATTGCTGCCCACTGTAAATAAGTCGGAAAGAGCCGATACGGACCGATACATCGTATAGATGCCATAGAACCTATCGGTTGTTTTTTTTTAACAACATTTATTAAAAGTTAGAGTGCTTTAGAACACTTTCCTTTCAAGTATATAAAGAGGTATTAAAAGGGATTCGTTTCGTTTTTTACATGCATTTATTCGACTTATAGTCTTCAACAGGTAGAATTTTTATTTTTACTGTTTAAGTGTTAAATCTTGGATTTTTTTAGTACCTGAATAAAAGTTATACGTTTTCAATACTTTTTACTCCTTTTGCCGGCAGCGCTGCTTGCAGCATTTTGCCGAATAGTGTGTGCGTGTACGGTGGTGAAATGGGTTAAGTTGTGGACTGCATAACGAACAGAACTATTATGCATTTATGGGTTCGAGTCCCACCCGCATCAAAAATTAAATGTGTGCAAAAATGTTTTTTTTTTTTATACCCGCTACTCATAGAGTAGAAGGGTATTATAACTTTGTTCAAACCGAAAATGTATGTAACAAGCAGAAGGAGACACCTCCGACCCCATAAAGTATATATATTCTGGCTCAGGATCAACAGCCGAGTCGATATAGCCATGTCCGACTGTCCGTCTGTCCGTCTGTACGTCTAGATCTCAGCTATTACAAAAGGTAGAGACACCTAATTTCCTGTATACCATAGGTAGATCGAGTTTATTTTCAATTTTCGATGTCGCGCCCACCGCCCACGCAAAACGATAATTACGATTATTACGAAAAGTATTGAAGTTATGGCTTTCTGCTTTGGTATAAACATAGATAATTACAATATAAATCTATTTTCAAAATTACAATCCGATCGAACAATAAACACAGAAGATATTCATCTAAACGTTTTCCATAGTTACACTCTTTGCGCCTTTGCAGCATATCGTGACGTCATCGTCAAATTTCCACATTTTTCCTAAATTTGCGTATTATTTAAAATTCATTAAGAATATTTAAAGCTTTTAAAAATGTTTTAGAAATATTAACTGTCAATTTTCTTAATTTCAAAATATTTAAAAATTTCTATAATTTATTAAAATTTTTTTTTTATACTTCCCACTTTTCCAAAGTTCCATAATTTTTAAAATTGCTTATCAATGAAAAAGGGATTAACTCTTTGTTTCCCATTTTGATTTTTTTTGCCTTTCTTATCATTTCTAATATTCTAATATTCTATTCTAATATTCAGTTACCACTGTATTTAGTTAGTGGTTTCGGCACCTTTAGCAGTAAGAGATGTTGTGCCAACGCTGACACTTTTGATTGAATTCCCAGCAGCATGCGTTGCAAGACTCCCCATACAGCGCCAACTGCCTGCGCCAACTACCTGTGCCTGCATCTGCGTGTACGTCGGCGTCGATTGTAATCAACACGCTGGGATCAATCAGCAAACTTTAAAACTGAACGCCACACAGCAGTCAGCTCGAATGAAACCATCAAACGTATCAATCATGATGACAGGTCACAGTGCGAGCACAGTATAACTGGAAAAGACCATGCCAGACCAGACACAGGCAGGACCAGGCAACAGGCAGCAGGTCCAGTTTTAGCTTTTCCTAACATGTCTGTGAAACGTCTCAGTTGTTGTTTTTGTTGTAGTTGGCGTTGCCTCATTTGTGAAGTCTCCACGCGCGTTGCGCCCATTAAATTCGAATAATCTTAGTTGTTGTTGCTTTTTTTTTCATCAATCTCCCCACTCTGGACTCGAGTTGCAACTGTCGCATATAGCAGCTGGACACGGTGCTTGTGTGAGACGCTGCAGGCAGGCCGGCAGCATCAGCCCAACTGATTTGAAATTCTAAAGTGATTTTGATTACTTGAGGTATTGATATTTTGACTTGTACGTTGATTAGATAGTTGAAGGCTTGTTAGAGGCATGCCAGCAGCAGCAGCGGCCTCAGATCGGTCTCACTGGCTGCATGTCTTGGTCTTGGTCTCTACGTCTCCATTTTCGTCTGCATCTGCGTGATGCGCCTGGCTTGATGTTGATTATAATTTAATTATAAGCAATCTGTAACAAGTAAATGGCTTGCATGGTGCTCTCACTCCATGGCACTCCTGGTCATGGCGCATAATTTAGCAGGCAGGTGTGAAAAAGCTTCATTAGCTTAGACGTCTCAGTCCGAGCCCGCTGCATGACTAATAATAGTCATGGGCCGGTCACATTCTGCTCTCTTGCCACATTTGCCACCGGCACAAACCATACTTATTCTCAATCTGCTTGGCTTGGGCAGCCACGATGTCTGCTAACGAAAGTTGCAGACATTTGAGTGACTGAAGCAAGGCAAAATGCTGTAGAAATTTCCCCTTGCGATTTGCAGCTAATCCCATGGAAAATAATATAGACAGAGAGGTATTCTCTCTTAAGACTTGCTGGCTTTATATGTAGAATTTGTAGCAAGGAGGTACCAAGCGATACAATTCTATTAAAACGATTCAAGTAGGCTGAGTTGCTTCTGTCTTAATTTCTGACTACGTAAGCTCTCAATGTGTTCGGACTTTCAGTCCGCTCTCAGCTCTCAATTGAGACTGGACTGGGTTTTTTTTTCTCTGGGTGAGACTGGAATCTCTTTTTTTTTCTTAGGGCGGGACTGGAATCTCTTTTTTTTTATAACTCTTCTTTTTTTTCGTAGTGCATTTGCATTAAAGTATGCCTTTTTTTAACAAGTAGAGCAATTCTCTTCATTTTTGGATAAGTACACAAAAATGTTTCATATCATCGTTTTTTTTTTATACCCGGTACTTCTGCACCAATGGCTTAAGCTTGCGCATGCTCTTGACGCTCAACTTGTGTGTGGTGGCCTTTAATTTAGCACACTATTTAGCAGCACACTTCAACATGAATTTTTACCGATTGTATAGTGAATAGTTCACCAATTTTTTTTCTGGTTGTTGCCTTATTAGTTGATAAGATGTACCGTTACTTTCAGCCTATTCCCTTTCGTCGTTTTTTTTCTGCGTTGGTTTGAATGAATTTACTATGAGTTTCAGCTGGACATGAGTTTAGCACACTTATACTTTTTTTTTATTAATTTATTAAGTAGAATGAGAAAACATAAGAAAGGGGACTAATATTTTGTTGGATATCCTTTGTTTTTGATAACTACATCCAATCTTCTGTGCTGACTCTCCACTAAAGCAGTGCATCTGTTCTTCGGAATACTGTACCACGCTTCTCGGATAACTATCCACAAATCATTCAAACTGCCTAGATTTTGCCGGCAGCGCTGCTTGCAGCATTGTGCCGAATCGTGTGTGCGTGTACGGTGGTGAAATGGGTTAAGTTGTGGACTGAAAAACGAACAGTACTACGAGGGTCGTTTGATAAGACCGTGACTTTTTGTATTTGCCGCGCACCTGCTCTAAATACAACACTGCTCCTGTCAGCAGTTATCGATTAACAGCTGACTGTAAAATTTTGAGAAAGCTGCGTTTTTTGGTTTGCGTTTTATAGGCATTGAAAGCAGACGATCTCGTGAATTTTAACGAAAATGGAAAAAAGTGAATTTCGTGTGCTAATTAAGCATTATTTTTTGCGTAAAAAATCCATCACCGAAACCAAGGAAAGACTTGATAAATTTTATGGGGACTCTGCACCATCAATTTCAATGGTTAAGAAATGGTTTACTGAGTTCCGTTGTGGTCGTACCAGTACAAGTGATGCCGAACGTTCAGGTCGCCCAAAAGAGGTCGTCATGCCAGAAATCGTCGACAAAATCCATGGAATGATATTGGATGATCGGAGAATGAAAGTGCGTGAGGTAGCTGAGGCTGTAGGCATCTCAACTGAACGGGTACATCACATTTTACATGAATATTTGGACATGAAAAAGCTTTCCGCGCGATGGGTGCCGCGATTGCTCACACACGACCATAAGCGCAACCGTGTGACCATTTCAAAGGAGTGTTTGGCGATGTTCAACCGCAATCCAAACGAATTTTTGCGCCGTTTCGTTACCGTAGACGAAACATGGATCCACCACACCACACCAGAGACCAAAGAACAATCAAGACAGTGGGTTTCTCCGGGTGAACGTGCACCAAAGAAGGCCAAGGTGGGTCTGTCGGCCAACAAGGTCATGGCCACAGTTTTTTGGGATGCACAAGGTATCATTCACATCGATTACCTTGAAAAGGGTAAAACGATCACCGGCGAATATTATTCAGAGCTTTTGGACAGATTCGATATTGATTTGAAGCAGAAACGACCGCATTTGGCGAAAAAAAAGTGCTGTTCCATCAGGACAATGCACGGGTGCACACGTGTGTAGTCAGCATGGCAAAATTTCATAAATTGGGCTACGAACTGCTACCCCATCCAGCATATTCTCCAGATTTAGCCCCCTGTGACTATTTTTTGTTTCCAAACATGAAGAAATGGCTCGGCGGTAAGAGATTCGGGTCAAATGAAGAGGTCATCACAGAAACAAACGACTATTTTGAGGGCCTTGAGAAAACCTATTATTTGGAAGGAATAAAAAAATTGGAAAAACGCTGGACTAAATGTATAGAGCTAAAAGGAGATTATGTTGAGAAATAAAACGCTTCTTTGACGAAAAAAATATATTTTATTCAAAAAGTCACGGACTTATCAAACGACCCATTTACATTTTGCATTTACGGGTTCGAGTCCCGCCCGCATCAAAAATTAAATGTGTGCAAAAATGTTTTTTTTTTTATTTTATATTTTGACTTTGCATAAATATTATAAGTCCATAGCCTTTTACGGTCAAAATATGATTGTAGCCCATTTTTTGTTCCGCAAATAAATTATGTACAAGCTGGTGGGTAGCGGGTATATTACAGTCGAGAACACTGGACTGTAGCTTTCTTACTTGTTTTATTTTTATTTTTTATTTAATTTTATGTTTAAGTTATGAGAATAAATAGCAACAACAACACGCATCATGCATTCAGACTTTGGTTTTGTCGTGCAAGAATTTCCGAATGGTCTCATAATGTAACTTAGGCAAAATTTGCGTAATGGCTTAATGACCGAATGGAAAAGTGGTGGACCTCTTAGGTAATGGGTTTCGGTTCCGCATGCATGCGTGTCATGGTGGGGGAGATCAAGCTTTTCTTATTTTTTGCAAAGAAAAGTTTTTGCCTCCCTTTTTGAGCTACCTTCATGAAACTTTGTATACATGTTTCTTATTGCTGCCCGCTGTAAATAAGTCGGAAAGAGCCGGTACGGACCTATACATCGTATTGATGCCATAGAACCTATCGCTCGTTTTTTTAACAACATTTATTAAAAGTTAGAGTGCTCTAGAACACTTTCCATTCAACTATATAACGAGGTATTAAAAGGGCACATATCGTTTTTTACATGCACGTATTCGACTTATAGTCTTTAACAGGTAGAATTATTATTTTTACTGTTTAATTAATAAATCTTGGATTTTTTTTGGTACCTGTATAAAAGTTATACGTTTACAATACTTTTTACTCCTTTTGCCGGCAGCGCTGTTTGCAGCATTGTGCCGAATCGTGTGTGCATGTACGGCGGTGAAATGGGTTAAGTTGTAGACTGCAAAACGAACAGTACTATTATGCATTTACGGGTTCGAGTCCCGCCCGCATCAAAAATTAAATGTCTCCGTCTGTCAGTCCGTGTTAAAATCTAGATCTCAGCTATTATAAGAGCTAGAACTACCAAATTTGGTGACAGTATGTGTTATTATTGCACGCTGATAAAGTTAATTTTGGATTTTGGCCACACCCCCTTCCGCCTCTGTAAATCAAAAAAAATGATTCCAAGCGCAATTTTGATGCCATATTGTTCATTTTCGGTTTATATGATAACTATATAGCTAGCCAGACGATCTCTGTAAATTTGGTAACAATCGGATAATAAACACAAAAATTATTCAGCTTAACGTTTTCCATAGCTGTAAGCACGCTGCCGGCAGCGCAAATTCTTTATTTGTACAGGAAATAATAAGAATGCCTTACAACGCAAATTTTTTCAGTTGTTGGATAACAGCGTCAGTAGCTTAGTGGAAAAGCGATAAACTCCTGAACCGACAGGCCCGTGGTTCGATTCCCAGTTCATGCCGCTTAAGCTTTTTCTTTTTATACCCGCTACTCATAGAGTAGAAGGGTATTATAACTTTGTTCAAACCGAAAATGTATGTAACGGCAGAGGGAGACACCTCCGACCCCATAAAGTATATATATTCTGGCTCAGGATCAACAGCCGAGTCGATATAGCCATGTCCGTCTGTCCGTCTGTACGTCTAGATCTCAGCTATTACAAAAGGTAGAGACACCCTAATTTCCTGTATACCATAGGTAGATCGAGTTTATTTTCAATTTTCGATATCGCGCCCACCGCCCACGCAAAACGATAATTACGATTATTAGGAAAAGTATTGAAGTTATGGCTTTCTGCTTTGGTATAAACATAGATAATTACAATATAAATCTATTTTCAAAATTACAATCCGATCGAACAATAAACACAGAAGATATTCATCTAAACGTTTTCCATAGTTACACTCTTTGCGCCTTTGCAGCATATCGTGACGTCATCGTCAAATTTCCACATTTTTCCTAAATTTGCGTATTATTTAAAATTTATTAAGAATATTTAAAGCTTTTAAAAATGTTTTAAAAATATTAACTGTCAATTTTCTTAATTTGAAAATATTTAAAAATTTCTATAATTTATTAAAAATTTTTTTTTATACTTCCCACTATTCCAAAGTTCCATAATTTTTAAAATTGCTTATCAATGAAAAAGGCATTAACTCTTTGTTTCCCTTTTGATTTCTTTTGCCTTTCTTATCATTTCTAATATTCTAATATTCTATTCTAATATTCAGTTACCACTGTATTTAGTTAGTGGTTTCGGCACCTTTAGCAGTAAGAGATGTTGTGCCAACGCTGACACTTTTGATTGAATTCCCAGCAGCATGCGTTGTTCGTTCGTGCGTATGTTCCCCATACAGCGCCAACTGCCTGCGCCAACTACCTGTGCCTGCATCTGCGTGTACGTCGGCGTCGATTGTAATCAACACGCTGGGATCAATCAGCAAACTTTAAAACTGAACGCCACACAGCAGTCAGCTCGAATGAATCCATCAAACGTATCAATCATGATGACAGGTCACAGTGCGAGCACAGTATAACTGGAAAAGACCAGGCCAGACCAGACACAGGCAGGACCAGGCAACAGGCAGCAGGTCCAGTTTTAGCTTTTCCTAACATGTCTGTGAAACGTCTCAGTTGTTGTTTTTGTTGTAGTTGGCGTTGCCTCACTTGTGAAGTCTCCACGCGTTGCGCCCATTAAATTCGAATAATCTTAGTTGTTGTTCTTTTTTTTTCATCAATCTCCCCACTCTGGACTCGAGTTGCAACTGTCACATATAGCAGTTGGACAGCGGTGCTTGTGAGACGCTGCAGGCAGGCAGGCAGCATCAGCCCAACTGATTTGAAATTCTAAAGTGATTTTGATTACTTGAGGTATTGATATTTTGACTTGTACGTTGATTAGATAGTTGAAGGCTTGTTAGATGCATGCCAGCAGCAGCAGCGGCCTCAGATCGGTCTCACTGGCTGCATGTCTTGGTCTTGGTCTCTACGTCTCCATTTTCGTCTGCATCTGCGTGATGCGCCTGGCTTGATGTTGATTATAATTTAATTATAAGCAATCTGTAACAAGTAAATGGCTTGCATGGTGCTCTCACTCCATGGCACTCCTGGTCATGGCGCATAATTTAGCAGGCAGGTGTGAAAAAGCTTCATTAGCTTAGACGTCTCAGTCCGAGCCCGCTGCATGACTAATAATAGTCATGGGCCGGTCACATTCTGCTCTCTTGCCACATTTGCCACCGGCACAAACCATACTTATTCTCAATCTGCTTGGCTTGGGCGCCACGATGTCTGCTAACGAAAGTTGCAGACATTTGAGTGACTGAAGCAAGGCAAAATGCTGTAGAAATTTCCCCTTGCGATTTGCGGCTAATCCCATGGAGAATAATATAGACAGAGAGGTATTCTCTCTTAAGACTTGCTGGCTTTATATATGCGCTGCCGGCAGCGCTGCTTGCAGCATTGTGCCGAATCGTGTGTGCGTGTACGGTGGTGAAATGGGTTAAGTTGTGGACTGAAAAACGAACAGTACTATTATGCATTTACGGGTTCGAGTCCCGCCCGCATCAAAAATTAAATGTGTGCAAAAATGTTTTTTTTTTTATTTTATATTTTGACTTTGCATAAATATTATAAGTCCATAGCCTTTTACGGTCAAAATATGATTGTAGCCCATTTTTTGTTCCGCAAATAAATTATGTACAAGCAGCTGGGTAGCGGGTATATTACAGTCGAGCACACTCGACTGTAGCTTTCTTACTTGTTTTATTTTTATTTTTTATTTAATTTT
Organism: Zaprionus ghesquierei; assembly: GCA_018904095.1. NCBI lineage: Eukaryota > Metazoa > Arthropoda > Insecta > Diptera > Drosophilidae > Zaprionus > Zaprionus ghesquierei. The sequence continues at coordinate 18,461 of JAEIGP010000287.1, forward strand.
ATGTTTAAGTTATGAGAATAAATAGCAACAACAACACGCATCATGCATTCAGACTTTGTTTTTGTCGTTCAAGAATTTCCGAATGGTCTCATAATGTAACTTAGGCAAAATTTGCGTAATGGCTTAATGACCGAATGGAAAAGTGGTGGACCTCTTAGGTAATGGGTTTCGGTTCCGCATGCATGCGTGTCATGGTGGGGGAGATCAAGCTTTTCTTATTTTTTGCAAAGAAAAGTTTTTGCCTCCCTTTTTGAGCTACCTTCATGAAACTTTGTATACATGTTTCTTATTGCTGCTCGCTGTAAACAAGTCGGAAAGAGCCGGTACGGACCTATACATCGTATTGATGCTATAGAACCTATCGGTTGTTTTTTAACAACATTTATTAAAAGTTAGAATGCTCTAGAAAACTTTCCATTCATCTATATAACGAGGTATTAAAAGGGCACAAATCGTTTTTTACATGCACGTATTCGATTTATAGTCTTTAACAGGTAGAATTATTATTTTTACTGTTTAATTAATAAATCTTGGATTTTTTTGGTACCTGTATAAAAGTTATACGTTTACAATACTTTTTACTCCTTTTGCCGGCAGCGCTGCTTGCAGCATTGTGCCGAATCGTGTGTGCGTGTACGGCGGTGAAATGGGTTAAGTTGTAGACTGCAAAACGAACAGTACTATTATGCTTTTACGGGTTTGAGTCCCGCCCGCATCAAAAATTAAATGTCTCCGTCTGTCAGTCCGTGTTAAAATCTAGATCTCAGCTATTATAAGAGCTAGAACTACCAAATTTGGTGACAGTATGTGTTATTATTGCACGCTGATAAAGTTTATTTTGGATTTTGGCCACACCCCCTTCCGCCTCTGTAAATCAAAAAAAATGATTACAAGCGCAATTTTGATGCCATATTGTTCATTTTTTATATGATAACTATATAGCTAGGCAGATGATCTCTGTAAACTTGGTAACAATCGGATAATAAACACAAAAGTTATTCAGCTTAACGTTTTCCATAGCTGTAAGCAGCGCTGCCGGAAGCGCAAATTCTTTATTTGTACAGGAAATAATAAGAATGCCTTACAATGAAAATTTTTGCAGTTGTTGGATAACAGCGTCAGTAGCTTAGTGGAAAAGCGATGAACTCCTGAACCGACAGGCCCGTGGTTCGATTCCCAGTTCATGCCGCTTAAGCTTTTTCTTTTTATACCCGCTACTCATAGAGTAGAAGGGTATTATAACTTTGTTCAAACTGAAAATGTATGTAACGGCAGAGGGAGACACCTCCGACCCCATAAAGTATATATATTCTGGCTCAGGATCAACAGCCGAGTCGATATAGCCATGTCCGTCTGTCCGTCTGTCTGTCCGTGTGAAAATCTAGATCTCAGCTATTATAAGAGCTAGAACTACCAAATTTTGGAGACTGTGTGTGTTATTATTGCACGCTGATCAAGTTTATTTTGGATTTTGGCCACGCCCCCTTCCGCCCCTGTAAATCGAAGAAAATTGATTACAAGCGCAATTTTGTCGCCATATTGTTCATTTTCGGTTAATATGATAACTAGAGCTAGCCAAATGATCTCTGAAAATTAGATAACAATCGGATAATAAACACAGAAATTATTCAGCTTAACGTTTTCCATAGCTGTAACGTTTTCCATGCTGCCGGGAGCGCTGCTTGCAGCATTGTGCCGAATCGGGTGTGCGTGTATGGTGGTGAAATGGGTTCAGTTGTGGACTGCAAAACGAACAGTACTATTATGCATTAAGGGGTTCGAGTCCCGCCCGCATCAAAAATTAAATGTGTGCAAAAATGATTTTTATTTTTATTTTAGATTTTGACTTTGCATAAATATTATAAGTCCATAGCCTTTTACGGTCAAAATATGATTGTAGCCGTTTTTTTTGTTCCGCAAATAAATGATGTACGAGCAGCTGGGTAGCGGGTATATTACAGTCGAGCACACTCGACTGTAGCTTTCTTACTTGTTCTTTTTATAGCCGCTACTCATAGAGTAGAAGGGTATTATAACTTTGTTCAAACCAAAAATGTATGTAACAGGCAGAAGGAGACACCTCCGACCCCATAAAGTATATATATTCTGGCTCCGGATCAACAGCCGAGTCGATATAGCAATGTCCGTCTGACTGTCTGTCCGTCTGTCTGTCCGTGTGAAAATCTAGATCTCAGCTAATATAAGAGCTACAACTCCCAAATTTGGTGACAGTATGTGTTATGCCGGCAGCGCTGCTTGCAGCATTGTGCCGAATCGTGTGTGCGTGTACGGCGGTGAAATGGGTTAAGTTGTAGACTGCAAAACGAGCTGTACTATTATGCATTTACGGGTTCGTGTCCCGCCCGCATCAAAGATTAAATGTGTGATTACAAGCGCAATTTTTAAGAACTGGGAATCGAACCACGGGCCTGTCGGTTCAGGAGTTCATCGCTTTTCCACTAAGCTACTGACGCTGTTATCCAACAACTGCAAAAATTTGCATTGTAAGGCATTCTTATTTCCTGTACAAATAAAGAATTTGCGCTGCCGGCAACGCTGCTTACAGCTACGGAAAACGTTAAGGTTAATAAATTCTGTGTTTATTATCCGATTGTTACCAAATTTTCAGAGATCATCTGACTATCTATAGTTATCATATAAACCGAAAATGAACAATATGGCATCAAAATTGCGCATGTAATCAATGTTTTTTCGATTTACAGAGGCGGAAGGGGGCGTGGCCAAAATCCAAAATAAACTAGATCAGCGTGCAGTAATAACACATTTTGTCACCAAATTTGGTAGTTTTAGCTCTTATAATAGCTGAGATCTAGATTTTCATACGGACAGACGGACATGGTTATATCTACTCGGCTGTTGATCCTGAGCCAGAATATATAAATACTTAATGGGGTCGGAGGTGTCTCCTTCTGCCTGTTACATACATTTTTGGTAAGTGAACAATTTCTTTCGGCAGCTTCACTACTTGCAGGAATAGAATTAACTTGTACTTATAACAGAAGATTTCGAAGTCGTAGATTGGTGGAAAGTCAATCAACTATTCTATCCGCATTAATAAATTGGTGGAAAGTCAAACAAAAATTCCAACCTTATTTTTTTTTTTGTTTTTTTTTTTATAAAAAAAAATAATGTTATATTGTATGAAATACAAAAAAACTTTAAAACAAAAAAAAACAAAAAAACAAAAAAAAAAAAAAAAAAAAAATTTTAATTTTTGCTAATTTTTATAATAAAAAATTTTTATATATTTTTTAGGGGCCCAAAAAAACCCACCAAAAAATTTAAATAAATAATTTAAAAAAAAAAAAAAAAAAAAAAACTAAAAAAAAATTAAAGACTTATATCTTTTTCTTATAAAAATCTAAAAATTTAACTTCCAGCTCGTGGTAAGAAGTTCCTATTTTTTTTCTAACTCGGGCTTTTACAAAAGAGGGACCAAATTTAGCGTTGTAACTAGTCACAAAACAGCTTTGTTTAAAATTTCGTCTGAATACTTCTTGGGCTTCGGTAAAGTGTACTTCTCATGATCTCAAGTTATAACGTCTTTCATTTTGTTCATGCGCTTTTCGCATGTGCTTTCCAGCGTCAGCACGAACTATCTCGAATGTATCCGGGCGATTAAACACCAATGATCGGTCATCTAGCATTCTGAGCTTCCTCAACAGCGAATATGTACTTCCTGATGTTACCATATGCTGACCGAATGTCATGTAATACGGGGTTGTGCCTATACTAGCGTGTTTTGATGAACGTAATGCACAAGAGATTTGATTTAGGTTTTCGTCCCAGTTTTTCTGGTCAGGATTAACATAAGCACGAATTGCTCGGAGGCGTTTGCTTGCGGCGAATGTACGGCCGTCAGCGTATGCGTTATTTCGTATCGCTTCATTAGCTTTTGGAAAGCCACAGACCGGAATTGCGACCCGTTATCGGACACTATTGTTTCTGGCACGCCAAACATCATAAAAAGATCGCCTTCGAGGTATTTTACCACAACATCAGCGTTTATCTTTTTGACGGGCTCAAGGAAGACAAACTTCGAAAAATAGTCTAATACTATGAATATACCTACATTCCGCTGAAAAACTCGTTGAGTCTCTGCGGCTTTTCCCATTGGAGGTCTCAAAACAGAATTGGGAGGTTTTGTCAATTTACAAACCTGACAAGCGTTAATATAAGCCTTAATATCGGAAACTAATCCAGGCCAAAAGTAGTATCGTCTGACTCGCTCGATAGTTTTGTGCATACCTCCATGCGAGGCTAATGGGCTATTATGCGCCTGCGATATGACTTCAGGCACCAATTGTTTGGGGATCCAAAGTTTCCAGGCATATTCGTCATGGGTTTGTTCTCCTGTTAAATGCTCTGACCGCCGATAGACGTATCCATCTTCGGTTTTCAAATCGGGGAAGTATGCACTGTTTGCTTGCACTCTACTAACCCAATCCTTATATTCAACAGACTTAAAGTACTCCGAATTTATATCAACTAGTAAACCTTCTTTAATATCAATCGCAGCTACTTCATCTTCATTCACACGTGACAAGGAATCTGGTACTACGTCTAGCGAGCCTTTTCTATGTCCAATTTTAAATTTAAACCTTTGTAGGGTTAATGCCCAACGAGCTAATCGAGAATTTAGATCGTGGTTGGACATCAGCCACTTGAGAGACGCATGGTCGGTTATAATTGTAAAATCATGACCTTCCACGTAAGCTCGAAAACTCTTAAATGCTACAATAGCTGCTAAGCATTCCTGTTCGGTAACAGTAAGTTTTTTTGTTTTGTTTTGTTTTTGTTAAGTTTTTTTGAAATGAAAGCAACTGGGCGTTCGTCTCCTTCTGCCGAGGTTTGAACTAATACTGCTCCCACTCCAGTTTTACTTGCATCGCAATGTATTGCAAAGGGCTTGGTAAAGTCAGGGCTACATAGTACTGGTGCCTTAGTGAGGTAAGATTTTAACTCCTCAAAGGCTTTTATAGAATTCTCAGTTAGCGAAAATCTTCTCTTAGTTGTCATCAAATCGGTTAAAGGGGAAGCTAGAGTAGCAAAATTTGGCACGAATTTACGGTACCACCCACACATTCCCATAAATCTTCTTAAGCTTCGAAGACTTTTTGGAATTGGAAACTGAGTAATCGCCGACACCTTTTCAGGATCAGTGCGCATTCCGCCATCACCAATTATATGACCTAAGTACCGCACACGCCGCATGCAAAAATGACTTTTACTAATATTGATGGTCAAACCTGCACGCTTTATGTGGAGAGCAACTTCTCTAAAAACTTCAAGATGTCTTTCAAAACCTGAAGAAACTATCAGTAAATCATCTAAATAAATAAAGACCTCATTTCTGAGATTAAATGGAACTACTTTATCCATTAATCGCGACATGGTACTGGTGGCGTTGCACAAACCAAAAGGCATAACCTTGAATTGGTAAAGCGGCCTACCAGGTACGGTGAATGCTGTCTTATCGCGTGATTGCGGTTCTAAGGGCACTTGCCAATAAGCGTCTTTCAGATCTAGGGTAGTGATATATTCAGCCTTTGGCAGACTGCTTAATATACCGCTTATTTGAGGCAGTGGGTAAGCGTCCTTTTCTGTAAAGGAATTGATCTTTCGGCAGTCCAAACAAATTCGAACCTTTCCTGGTTTAGTCACCATAACTATTGGTGACGAGCATGCGCTATCAGACTCTTCTATTACGTCAAGGCTCAACATCCTGTCAATTTCGACGTATATTTCCTTCTCTACAGCTGGAGAAACCGGAAAATTTGCTTTACAGGTTTAGCGTTGCCTATGTCGATTGAATGTGTTATCAGGTTAGTTTTTCCCAACCCTTCCTCAGCAAATGAGGGAAAACACCTAATCACAAGATTTAGCTTCGACTGTTGATCTTGTGTTAACGTGTGTTGTTCAACCTCAGGATTTGGAATGTCTTTCTCTTTGGAATTTAGCTCGGCTATTTCCAGTTCTTTGGGGAAATATCCCAAAAAGCTTCTAAAAATCCATGCCAAGTTACAGTTCCTGTTGCAACGATGGAACTATGTATAAGTCCAAAGACTTTTCTTCGGATCTATTTTCGACATTTAATTTAAATTTTCCTATTATCCGCTGTGAACTGTCATCAGCCGTAGAAGCAGTTGCTGTTATAGGTTTCTAAACCACGTCTCCGTTAAGGACTTCCGCGGCCAAAGTACCTCCTATGCAGCTTATTGACGCTCCTGAATCTAGCAGTCCATACACTGTTTGATTCAGCAACCGAATTGACAAATAAGGACAATAAGACAAATAAGGATCTGTAGGTGAGGCGGGTATTGCGCAAATGTGGCTTAATGCATTCTGACACTCTTTAACGCGTTTATAAAAACTTTTTAGCCTAATGGAACTTCTAGACGGCGAACGCCGTAATAAGGAAGTAGAAATACTATCGAGGGAAGAAATTGCCGGTAAATTATGAATTTTCCGATGAAGTCAGGGTTTATAAGTAAGTCCGGTGAGTTTGCTGATATATCTAAACGTACATCGATCTTTAATCTGTCATCGTTCCCTGATTGCGCTGCACACTCAAAGCCTTCGGTTTGGGTGGCAACTTCTGCGTGCGGCCTTTCGAGTTTTTTGAACACCTACTGCAGTCTGGCTTGTAGATGTTGTTTGCACCACAGCCGTAACAAAAGACTCGTCTATGTCTCTCTTGGTTGCAGCTCCAACAGATTAAAGTAAACGCTTCGACTTCGATTACACGTGGATCTGAATCCGATTCTTCTTCTTCTGTGTCTTCTTTTATAAGTTCAGAAACTTCTCGTCGATACGGTGTCCCTTTGACACATCCTTGCGAACGCTTTACATCTTCTAAAAAGTTCTCTTGTCTTCGACAAATGTCTCTCAATTCTGATACCGTTTTTATTTCAATATTCAATAATTCATGCCTTATCTCGAATCGCAGATTGTTTCTGAGAAGACGAACTATTTTTGGCGGTGGCAAAGGATGCTCCAATTGGTCTCACTGCACAGATATGCTATCGAAGAAGCAGTTAAAGTTTTCGTTAATTTTTTGTTTCCTACTTCGAATGAGTTCTTCGATGTCTGCATCATCCCTTTCTTGACGAAATTGTAATCTCAAAGCTACACACAACTGATTCCATTGAATCTCGTTTACCGACTTGTGGTAACGCCAATAAAATTCATTGGCTTTGCCTTCGAAGAGAACACTGCCGTTTTTGCATAACACAGAAAAATTTCCTTCTAATGTCTGTACGGTTAGTGCTTCTACTCTATATATGAAATCATCGACTGATAAAAAGCCTGTTCCCGAGAATTTAAGTTTCAATCCGTTTAAGATATGGACAACTTTGTCGGGACGATTTAGCAGATCGGTATTGTGGGATCTATTCAAAAAGGGGGATCCCGCGTTTTGGGTTCGTCGATGTTCTATACCTAAGACGGAACCTATTTCATGTGAAGAGTTTTCTATCGTAGTTTGCGCTCGTAAATTGTTTAAAGTCGACTGAGGAGGTGCAATCATGAGTCTTTGCATGGTTTCCATGACTGAATTCTGTATTAGTTCACCCATTTTCTCAGACAGACTTGTTAGAAGCCTGCGCTCCATTGTTATTAAAGCGATAGCATTCATGGCCGCACCAGGGTTTGTTCTATCGCTGGCCGTTTCGATTGTTTTTGCAGCGTTTGCTGAAGTGGATGCCCTATCGTTATCTGAAGAATCATCTGGATTATCTGTAGGCAATCGACTTTTGGATTTTCCACGGGTAGTTACACCTACCGCTTCAGGCAAACAGACGGCATTACATTTTGGACATTTGTTGTCACTTTTGAAATGCGCTGCAATACATTTCCTATGATAATCGTGATTGCACGATGTTTTATATTTTTTAGCAACTGAATTAATATGTGTTCCACATAATGAACACACTAACTTTGACTGTGCGTCAGCACCTGATTTCTCGGGAGATCGGTCGAGCCCCATATTGTGCACGATTTATAACAATTACTAATACAACCAACTAACTCGAAACCGACCAAGCAATCAAAAAGAAAATTAAATAAAAATAATATTAATAGAGGTATTTCCCAAAAAGCAATTTACTATCAAAAGTAATTTAACGTTTTCTTTAATGGAGTTAATAATTAACGATTTATAAAATTTCATATACAAATTTGAACTCTATGCATGACTTTTCCGCAATGTATAGGAGGATTATTTTAATTACCATTTAAAAAAAATAAAATATAATATAAAAAAACAAATATTCAAAAAATATGCCCGATGCACCGAACCAATAAAAGATTTTTTTTTTTTTATTAAAGGAACGAACTCACCGCGTTAAATTTCCATCGACGAAAGATAGATCTTCCGGATCCTGGAATGTTGCTGCATTGAGACGAGTTATTTGCTGCTGCCAGTTTATAATAGTTAAAATTTTTTTATTCGAACATGAGCTGAACACCTTTTCCTCACCTTGACTATCCCTTATACTAAGTTTTTTTTTTATTATTCCATTCCAAATTTAAAAAAATATAAAAAAAAAAATTAAATTGGATCAGAAACTCGCTTTCTGCCACTGTACGAACTCAAATGACACCGGACATGCTGGAAACGTCTCATTCTTCAGCATCATAAAATGTCAAATTGTAGGTATTAGGTCAATTTCGACCGGGGGAGCACCACTGGCACCCTTTAAAGCCACCCCCCCTGTGGGATATTTGCAGTACAGTGCCCTCACAAACACGAGGTGTGGAGCGGTGCTCCTATAGGCAAGAGCACAAGTACCGCCTCAGAAAAAGAGCGGCGAAGGTGTCCCTTTGCCGGTGAAACAAAGGGGTGCTCCAATGGAGTCCAGGAATGGCTGCACGAATGGCTGCACGCAATTGAAGAATGGACTGCCAAATGGAATGTGGCCATTAACTCCTCAAAGTCAGCCTGTGTAACTTTTTCCCTGCGGCCCGCAACTTGCACAGGTCTGACTTTTAATGGAAACCCCATCAGCAATGTCACATCGCACTGCTACCTGGGAGTACACCTGGATCGGAGACTGACCTGGAGGGCCCACATCACGTCGGTCAAATTTAAGTCCCTGGCGAAGCTAAAAAAGCTCGACTGGCTCTTCCACTCCAGCAAGCTAAAAACGAGCTCTAAGGCCCTTCTAATCAAAGCCATACTAGCTCCAACGTGGAATTATGCCATCCAGGTGTGGGGAACTGCCGCCAAATCCCAGCTCAATAGGCTCCGAGAGGTCCAGTCGAGAGCTGCACGTCACGCATCTGGGCTCCCCTGGTACGTGACGAACAAGGTCATCGCAAGAGATCTGAAAGTTACCCTTCTTGGGGATCAGATCAACTTTCACAGCAGCCGTTATGCCGATAGGCTTGTGGTCCACCCGAACCGACTGGCAAACATGCTAGTAAACCCCATCTCCCTCAGAAGGCTGAAGAGGGTACACCCCAGCGATCTCCCTACCCGGAAGATAATATAACACACTTTGTAATTAATAACTAGATTAATCTTTCCTTTCTGTACTTAGTAATTAAGAAACCACTTGGTCTCATATACCCTTTATATACTCAATAGGTTAAGTTCAGAGGAATTGACTGAACGATTCCTTTTGGAACCCAAATAAATGAAGATATACAATTGCTTAGCAAAAAAAAAAAAAAAAAAAAAAGCTTTGCTGTATTGCTAACTAAACAGCCAACTTCGGTTCGAGCCACCACCGATAGGTATTCTAGGGGTTTTTTTTTGTTTTAAAGTTATTATTTCAGCCATTTTGTTTTTAGAGAAAAATTAATTTTCACACTTACGTGGGCAAAGAGGAGCGGAGCCAGAAGTCTTTGGGTCTCTTATTATTTTTTTGGCTTTTATAATTTATTATTTCGATTTCATTTAACTTAATAAATTTTGAAAACTTTTCACTGCACTTGGGGTAAACAAAATTTTAGACACGTGGATTTTACAAATTTTTCTATACCCAGAGGCGTCTTATCTCTTTGGCGATCAGCGTGAAAAGATCGCTTCAAGGAAAAAAAACTACGGCTAAACCACGAGTAGAGTGCTTTTCGAGCAGATAATAGAAAAACTGCAACCATGGGCCACTACAGAAATTAAGACAGAAGCAAAGCAGCCTACTTGAATCGTGTTAATAGAATTGTATCGCTTGGTACAAGGGCTGCCAAAGTAGCTATTTTCCCGTCAAATCTGGCTGTTTTTAGAGGTCAACAGCCGGAAAAATTTTAAAATTGCGGGAAGCGGGAATTTTGGCCAATTAATTTATATTTTTAGCCTTTTTTCAGCCGTTTTTTTAATGCTGCCACTTCTTTCATTAAAACATAAAAAAGTGGCACCTCCATCGTTGTTGTTAAAGATATTACTCAATGCACCTCTAGTTTTATAAACTATCATCGTTGTTTTTATCGATATTAGCCAAAACATTACAAGCCGCTGAAAAAGCGAGGGCATTTGCTTCGCACCTGACTTCCACCTTCATGCCCTTCAACCTAACGGATGACTCAAACCACGTAGCCATCATTAATTTCCTAGACACTCCGACTGCACCGGCTCGCCCCATTAGACATACCACACCGCAGGAAGTCATGATGCAGCTGAAGGCGCTGCAAGTTAAGAAAACCCCTGGCTACGATGGCATCGACAACCGTGCTGCAAAGTCTCTGCCACGCAAAGGAGTCCTAGCCTTAGTAAAAATATTTAATGCCATGCTAAGGCTAGGGCACTTTCCAAGGCAATGGAAGCGTGCACGTATCATCATGATACCTAAAGCCGGAAAGCCGCCAACGCATAATTCGGATAGAAAGTTGATTGACTTTCCACCAATCTACGACTTCGAAATCTTCTGTTATAAGTACAAGTTAATTCTATTCCTGCAAGTAGTGAAGCTGCCGAAAGAATTTGTTCACTTACCAAAAATGTATGTAACAGGCAGAAGGAGACACCTCCGACCCCATAAAGTATTTATATATTCTGGCTCAGGATCAACAGCCGAGTCGATATAGCCATGTCCGTCTGTCCGTGTGAAAATCTAGATCTCAGCTATTATAAGAGCTAGAACTACCAAATTTGGTGACAAAATGTGTTATTATTGCACTCTGATCTAGATTATTTTGAATTTTTGCCACGCCCCCTTCCGCCTCAGTAAATCGAAAAAACATTGATTACAAGCGCAATTTTGATACCATATTGTTCATTTTCGGTTTACATGATAACTATAGCTAGTCAGATGATCTCTGAAAATTTGGTAACAATCGGATAATAAACACAGAAGTTATTCAGCTTAACGTTTTCTGTAGCTGTAAGCAGCGTTGCCGCCAGCGCAAATTCTTTATTTGTACAGGAAACAATAAGAATGCCTTACAATGCAAATTTTTGCAGTTGTTGGATAACAGCGTCAGTAGCTTAGTGGAAAAGCGATGAGCTCCTGAACCGACAGGCCCGTGGTTCGATTCCCAGTTCATGCCGCTTAAGCTTTTTTTTTTTTTTTAAGAACTTTTACTTTAATTTTTGAATATCCATTAATTGGTGGTCGTGCATTTTATTTAACATCACAATGAACTTGGGTAATAAGTGGAGAAGTGACAGTCTCTTAAATCAGCTGTGTGAGATTGTTAGAGCGCAGCTTTTTCTTATATTTTTTTATTTTTATTTTTTATTTAATTGTATGTTTAAGTTATGAGAATAAATAGCAACAACAACACGCATCATACATTCAGACTTTGTTTTTGTCGTGCAAGATTTTCCGAATGGTCTCATAATGTAACTTTGGCAAAATTTGCATAATGGCTTAATGGCCGAATGGAGAAGTGGTGGACCTCTTAATGGGTCCAAGGTTCGATTCCGCATGCATAGGTGTCATTGGGGGCATCGAACTTTTCTTATTTTTTGCAAAAAAAAGTTTTTGCCTCCCTTTTTGAGCTACCTTCATGAAACTTTGTATACATGTTTCTTATTACTGCCCGCTGTAAATAAGTCGGAACGAGCCGGTACGGACCGATACATCGTATAGATGCCATAGAACCTATCGGTCGTTTTTTTAACAAAGTTTATTAAAAGTTGGAGTGCTCTAGAACACTTTCCATTCAAGTATATAAAGAGGTATTAAAAGGGCACATATCGTTTTTTACATGCACGTATTCGATTTATAGTCCTCAACAGGTAGAATTATTATTTTTACTGTTTAAGTGATAGATCTTGGATTTCTTTGGTACCTGAATAAAAGTTATACGTTTTCAATACTTTTTACTCGTTTTACCGGTAGCTCTGCATGCAACATTGTGCCGAATGGTGTGTGCGTGTACGGTGGTGAAATGGATTAAGTTGTGGACTGCAAAACGAACAGAACTATTATGCATTTACGGGTTCGAGTCCCCACCCGCATCAAAAAATAAATGTGTGCAAAAAATTATTCTTTTTATTTTATATTTTGACTTTGCATAAATATTGTAAGTCCATGGCCTTTTACGGTTAAAATATGATTGTAGCCGTTTTTTATTGTTCCGCAACGAGCAACTGGATAGCGGCTATATTACAGTCGAGCACACTCGAATGTACTTGTTTTATTCTGAAGTTTGTACTAATATATGATGAAATAATTAATGGACGAAATTCAAAATAAAATAATATACTTACTGGAGGCACTGTTACCACTACCTGGTGCAGATCATCAATTTTTACAATTGTATTTTATGGGCAATTCAGATGCGGAAGTTGTGCTCACAATTAACAGTGAAGAGAACATTTGTCCAAGAATTACAAATGTTTCTACATTAGAATAAAAATGTAGTTGCCAAAGCCACATTTGTTGCCAAAGCTCAATTTCATTTTTAAGGCTGGGTAAATCGTAAAACTGCGAAATTATTTCGCAACTTTTTATAAGTGAGTCTGCTGACTTTATTTGCATTTTTGCCGGATGTAAATACAACAAAGAAAATGATTCATTATTCTCATCGGAAATTGTTTTTTTAACGAGTAAGCTAATAATTGAGTCCAAGTAAGGAATAATCAATGACCTCCTCCAATACTCTGAGCTATTTTTAGCTGGATAGTTTTTTCGGTGACATTGCTTCCCAACTATACGGGGAAGTGATGTCAAATTCTCCTCCAACCCAATTGTCTCTGCATCGACTGTTGCATCTCTTAATACTTCATCCGTTTACTATCAGGATCATCTCGATGGCTTCCTAACAGTTGTATTATGCGTTTAATGTGCTGAGCGGCCTTGACCGCATTCAAAGTCGTTAATTGAAGCACGTTGACTACCGGCTCCAGCATCATGGAGTATTTCGCAATTATCGTAAGACACATAATAAATGTTACTTTGGAAGCAACGCTATAAAGCAAGAAGGCATTATTTCGGGCAGCAGCATTGCCATAACGAGACAACCCTTGCAATGCTTCCATTATATCGCCGAAATTTTTCTTAAAACGTTTCATAGCTTTGAATTTTTCATTCCATCTCGTTTCACAAAGCTTGGATATATTGGGAATTATCTTCCTTCTCAGAACAGACTTGCGGAAAAATGTAATGTTTTTCGTTTTTCCAATTGTGTTCAGAATATCTGGCTGCATTAAGGTCGTTGATGACTAAATTTAGTTTACGTGACGAACAATGAAAATATAAAGCTTTCTTGAATTTATTGCGTAATATTTCCTGTACACCGCCCTCCTTTCCAGCCAGTGTTGCCAGCACTTGACAGAAAAATTTTGCTAAATCGTGTTCAGAAATAAGCTAAAATAAGCAAACTTTTTTTCAAAATGAGCTGAATTTTATTTTCAATACAAAAGACATAAAAATAAATTTTTGATGCAATTTTTATACCCGCTACTCATAGAGCAGAAGGGTATTATAACTTTGTTCAAACCGAAAATGTATGTAACAGACAGAAGGAGACACCTCCGACCCCATAAAGTATATATATTCTGGCTCAGGATCAACAGCCGAGTCGATATAGCCATGTCCGTCTGTCCGTCTGTCTGTCCGTGTGAAAATCTAGATCTCAGCTATCCTAAGAGCTAGAACCATCAAATTTGGTTACAAAATGTGTTATTATTGCACGCTGATCAAGTTTATTTTGGATTTTGGCCACGCCCCCTTCTGCCCCTGTAAATCGAAAAAACACTGATTACAAGCCCAATTTTGATGCCATATTGTTCATTTTCGGTTTACATGATAACTATAGCTAGCCAGATGATCTCTTTTCCATAGCTGTAAGCAGCGCTGCCAGCTGCTGGCATTGTGCCGAATAGTGTGTGCGTGTACGGTAGTGAAATGGGTTAAGTTGTGGACTGCAAAACGAACAGTACTATCATGCATTTACGCGTTCGAGTCCCGCCCGCATCAAAAATTAAATGTGTTCAACATTATTTTTTTTTTTTATTTTAGATTTTGACTGTGCTTAAATATGATTGTAGCCGTTTTTTTTTGTTCCGCAAATAAATGATGTACGAGCAGCTGAGTAGCGGGTATATTACAGTCGAGCACACTCGACTGTAACTTTCTTACTTGTTTATTATAAATTAGTGATATAAGTCGTCTCAATATCGGTAGCCTTTTAGGAGTTTTTTGTTCCAACCACATTGTACATATTTTTTTAAGATTAATCAGCTAACATCAAGTTACGAACATACCAATAGTCAGCTATAAAAAGATAAAGATGTGTTAATATAAACATTTGGAAATACAATTTTTAAATATCCCTACTATTTATTTTACCTTATCGTTATTAATACATTGGTAAATCCTTTTATATGGCATTTGCCTCATTGAACTCTTTGTGAACCACTTGTAGGTTTCATAAATCAAAAACTCTTAAGTATCAGGAATATACTGAGTTTTTTTTTTTTTTTAAATGGGTATCTTAATGTTAAACATGAGTGTTTTTTTATAAGCGTTATATCTTATGCTAAAGTTACACTTTGTTTACTTATTATCTATCTTATATTATTATTTGTTCCTTATGAAATATATGGCTAATAACTACTACTTTGTTTACATTATCAGACAGTGTCTATATTGTAGTTTATCCTATTTTATAATGAATATGTGTTATTTCTGATTTCCCTAAGTTCGTTAAAGAAAAATGTTTGGCCTCTTCAATTTTTTTTTTTTTTTTTTTTTTTTAGATTGTTTCTTGTTAATAATATATTTATTGAATAGTGCTTGTCTATCTTATGTTTCTTCCACTGTTTTCTTAACTGTTTTCTAATTTTTTTTTGTGTAATTTTGACCTTTAGTTGTTAGGAAAGTGATGCCTTTGTCTCTATCTACTTTGTGTAGTAAAAATCTCGGTGCTATCTTGTTTCTACGGTTTTTTTTCTAAATATTTTATCATTAGGCTCGACTTGGATTGTGTCTCTGTCCTCGTTTAATTTAGCCAGTCTTCTTTCTTGTCGCGTTTAATGTTCTGTACTTTTGGGTATATGTTTTTTCTAAATTCGTTTAATTTCTTCAGTAATCGTGGTGATTTCGAATGTTATTGTTTTGTTGAATATGTGAGTTCTTCCGTGGAAGAGCTCGAAAGGGGTATAGAAAGTGCTGAGTGTATTGCATTGTTATAAGTTGCTATTGTTTGAGAGTATTTGGACATGATCGCGTTCAAGACGTGCTTCTTTTCTTTTGTTCATGATTATCCTGTATAGTTCGGTTAAGGTGAGTCAGCGACAGGAGCATTTCCCGTAGATTGTTGGAATGAAGTTGTATGAGCTGTTATTTGGAATTGAGTGAAGAGGTCGTTGAATAGACTGCCCGAAAATTCCGCGCCCTGGTCGAAGATTATTTTCTGTGGTGCGCCATAGTGCTTTGATGTAGTAGGGCATGGGACTTTTATTGAATTCCTATTGCTAAGGGGGTAAGCTTGCGCTAGCTTTGATTTATCGATAATTGTGAGGTTACAAGTATTGTTAATGAAATATATGTCTATATGTACGACTGCCAAGGTCCCTCTGGGGTTGGCTTTCATCAATGGTCTATGGGGTGCCTATCGTATTTTAGGGTTAGGCAGGTATCACAATTTTTTTATAATTTTGTGATAATGTTTTTAAATGCGGAAAATAAATGTCCCTTTTAAATGGTTATATGTTTCATCTATCCCCCTCTGATTAGTGTTAAAGTGGTACGCACGAATTTCGTTTTCCTGGTCAAGAGGGTTCGTAATTTCGGTTAGGCATATATTGCAGCGGATAATTTTGTATAAGTAATTTTCAAAGAAATAGTTATTATAGGACTCTTCTATTATTTTGAAAATATCGTCTGGTGCAAATATTGCGAATGTTTTATTCGTTTCAGGATTGTTTGAAGGGTGTTTGTGACGGAGTCGAAAGTGTACGGGTTCTGTGATTATGTGTCTTACTTTATGGATAAATGGTGTTTCTACTTGTCTCGCAGTTGCTGATCCGGTACGAAATATTATTTGGATTGAAGTGATTTAATGGTTGCGAAGCGATTGGTATATTTTTGGTCTTCGTTTATGTTTAAGTTTGGCTCAATTCTGCTGAGTGCGTCAGCAACTACGTTTTGGACCCTTTTTTGTATACGACTCGTAGTCGTAGCGGCCAGTATAGTTTTCCATCAAGTAGTTTTGATTCTGGCTTTCGATTTTCAGCCAGATTAAGGGCTTATGGTCTGTGACTATTTTGAATCTAGCCCGAGAGGTATGGTCTGAAATGACCTACAGACCAAATCATGGATATCATTTCTTTCTCTATCGTAGAATAGCGGATTTCCGTGTCCGATAGTGTTCTGCTAGCAAAAGATATGGGTCTGTAATTAGTGTCTGGGCCTTGTGACAACACAGAGCCTATCGCATAATTACTTCCGTCTGTGGTCAGCGTGAACGGTTTATTGAAATTAGGGTATATGAGTATGGGATCGTTACAAAAGGATCTTTCGACATTTCGAAAGCTTGTTTAAATTCATCGTCTATTATTATAGATTTCTTCCCTTTTAACTGTCTCGTTATGGGTTTAGTTATTTTCGCGAAGTCCTTTATGAATTTCCTGTAGTAACCCAATAATCCTAAAAATGATTTAATTTCCCTGGTTGTCTTTGGGCAGGGGAAGTCTTTGATGGTTTGAATCTTAAGTGGGTTTGGTTTGACTCCTTCCTGGGTTACGATATGTCCCAGGAAATCGATTTCCTTCCTTAAAAAGCTACACTTGCTTGGTTGGATTTTTAGATTTGCGTTTTGGAGTTTTGTGAAAACCGATTTAATATCTGCTACATGTAACTCCAAAAGTGAGGGTGAGAATACTATTATATCGTCGTTACCGACCAAGTCACCTAAAACGTTGTCCATAACGCGTTGGAACGTGGCAGGGGCGTTCTTGAGGCCGAAGGGCATTCTCGTGAACTCGTAATGCCCATTTTCGACGGTGAATGCCGTCTTGCTCGCGTCGCGTGGGTTCATTTGAATTTGGTGAAAGCCACTTGCTAAGTCTATCGTTGTGAAATACATGGTCTTTCCTATGCTGTCTAGTATATCTGCAATGTTCGGGATAGGGTATCTATCAGAGACAGTCTTCTCATTTAATTTCCGAAAATCTATTACCAAGCGCCACTTTTTGCCTATGATGTCACTTTGCTTACAACCACGGGTGCACTCGGGAATGTGTTTTTATGATGTTTTGTTCGAGCATTTTTGAAATTTGCTTTCGAACTTCGTTTTTATGTATAAATGGGTAACGATAAGATTTTGTGTGAATCAGTATATTATCTGTTGTTGGTATAGAGTGTTTGACGGCGTTAGAGAACGTTAGTTGGTTATTTTCGTTGTGGAAAAGTCTTTTGAATGACTTGCATAGTTTGAGTATGTGTTGTTTCTCCTCGCTGTTGAGGTGTTCCGTCTGAATATTTAATTGTTGGTCGTCCGGTCTGTCTGTATCTGTTGCCATGGACATGCAGTTTAAATATTGGTGGGTTCGTGGAGAGAACTCTTCTGCCTGTAACGGTTCCTCGAGGTAAAGTGTTTGGATCTGGTCTGAGTTATTGCAGACTTCGAAATAGGCGGATCCTGCGTTTGCGTGTATAAACCGCCTGTTATGGATATTTGATTATCCAAATTTGTGGTTTCGCATATAAAGTCTCTGCATGAAGTTTACTGGGGCGGAAGTAGCATTTTGGTATTTTGTGGCAGGTTATGTAATGTGTCTACAGGGTTTTCCCTTGTGAGGATTGGGATGGCGGTTTCTGGTGTTTCTAGTATGGATTCGGCAAAGTTTATTTTTGCATTTAGGCTAGATAGGATATCCATGCCTAGGAGACCATTGAAGTGGGGGTGGAAATCAAATAATAAGAACTTAAAATTGATAATTTTTCCGAATTGTTTGAAATTTAATTTATCTGTATATTCCCGAATTTTGAATGTACTGAGGACAGTGTGGATATTGATATCTGAGGTTAGTTTTTTAATATGATCTTCATTAATAAGTGCTGGATTTATGAAAGAGTAAGTAGATCCTGTGTCTATAAGGAATTCGAGAGGGTTTGACACCATGGAGTTTGGTGATAAGAAAACAAATGGCAAGGAAGATCCGTGAGTCTTCTTGCTTATGTATCTGACTGGCTTCCCGAGCCTTCTACTTGAAAATTTGCATCATCGTTGATGTTACATAGTGGAGCGCTTTGATTATGGTTGTTCCTGTTTTGGTGACGTAGGGTCTGATCTGGTTGGTCGTTATTGTGGAAGGGGTTCCTGTCCAGAGTTGTTCTATCTTGTCGACCATTACTATCGTTATGGGAATTATTTTGACGTGTGAAGCGTCTATTATTATTGTTGTTAAAATTTTGTTGTCTCACATAAAGCGGCTATTATTGTCATTGTTGGTGTTATCATGTCGGGTGTTATCATGACGAGCGTTGTTGCCGTTATTATAGTTCTGTTGTCGTGGTATGTAGCGACTGTTGTAGTCACTATTAGTTGGTTGTCCTTTCGCGTATGGGTTATTCCTGTATGTTGGGCTGTCGCGTCGTCGGTTTTCTTGGTGTTTGTTCAGGCTTCTAGAGAAGTTTAATTCAATCTGTCCGTACTCGTATGCTTTCTCGATTGTCTCTGGCCTTTGATACCTAATGGCTGACCTAAGTGGGTCCTTTAATCCAACTAAAAATGCATTTAGGCAGGATCTGTCGTATTGGTCACGTTTGACCGCGAGAGACTGTCCACTAGGGTCTGCTTCTCTTGCGAGTGACATTAGTTCGCTTCTTATTTTTGCGGTTGAGTAATATAATTTCACCATAGTGAGTCCGTCCGGAAAATTGTGTAGCTCTCTAACAAGCATTTCTTCTGTTTTCTTGCTAGAGTATAGTCGCTTGAGGTTTGCTTTGATGTCATCCCAACTAAGGAGTACATCGCAGACATTCAGCGCTTCGTCTGCCCTGCCTTTAATTTTGTCACGGATAGTTCCAGTAAGTATTGTCCGCATGTTGCTTGGTCCACTGATGAGGCTAACAAAAGGAGCTGATCTACTCTGACTATAAATCTATCAAGATTGTCAGGTGGGCCTTCGTAAGTTGGTAGTTGATGTACAAGGGTTAGTAGTTGTTGTAGATTAAGGTTTGTGTTTATTGAAGAATTGCTAACGGTGGGACTTAGTGGCCCTGATGGTTACCGGAATCCATAGCGTTGGTGGGATTATTGTTTTGGATGGAACCGACTGGTTTTCTTTTATTCCTGTCGCTTCCCTTATTCAGATAGACCTGATCCGCTCCTTAACCCTAATCTGCCCCTAACTGTGTTACCGGTGTTGGCTTTTTCCTAAACATTTACGTGTATTGTATTTTGTTTGCATGTGTATATAAAATGGTAATAATATGTGAGGTGTAAATAGGTATATTAATAATATGTATGTGTTTTTGTTCTTTTTTTATAGGAAAATTTTGGGTGTTTGTTTTGTTTGTATTGTTTTCGTTTGTATATTAATGTAGTAATATATTGTGTTATATTTTGTGATACTATGTAAATGTATCTATGTTTTAATGTGTGTTATAATATGTGTGTATTCTTTCGAAAATAAAAGAGAACCTGTATGTTTCTGTTAGGCAGTTTCCTCTTTTCCTTGTTTCCCGTGTTTAGTGTTGATTGTATGTCTTCTTGTGCTGCTGTGCTTACTTCCACCTTTGTAGTTTTTTTTTTTGTTTTCGACTTTAACTGTAATGCATAAATTAAATAAGTATTCAATAGAGTGTAATTTAGAGGTTAGTGAACATGAGACAACAAAAGACGTTAGTTGTTTGTGATTATTTGTTGTTTTCTATTATTTTTCTTGTTTTTCTTTTTTTTCTTTTTATAAATGTATAATAAATTTCTTAAATTAATTTTACTGCTTTTATAATTTTTTTTTTTTTTAAGTGGTTCTTTTCTCGAGTGCGTGGTGTGCAAAAAAATTCAACAGAATTTAACAGTGTACAAGCGAACGCGGCGTAAAGCATCGCGCCGCCACTCTGGCGCGACATTAGCTCTTGGCGGCAGCCAATGTACAGTGATGCGCCGACGTCGTAAGAATTTTACAAGCGGCGCAACACAAACACATACATGCTTACTTGATTTGCCGATGGAAACTGTATCACTGTGTATATATTTATTTTTTATTTATTATTTTATTTTTTTATTGTTATGAATAATAATTGTCCAGGTTTTATTATTATTATATTTTTTTATTTGTAAAATAAATTTGCGTTCTGTAAATTGATAAATAAAAACGATCCGTGCCTTAACAACGATTGTTGTACATATTCGGTCGTTAATCACACAACTCACATTTATTTATTTTAAATCACTGTGCGGAGGATCCCGTTGCCTTGGCGGCGACTGATGTATATACGAGGGTCGTTTGATAAGTCCGTGACTTTTTGAATAAAATATATTTTTTTCGTCAAAGAAGCGTTTTATTTCTTAACATAATCTCCTTTTAGCTCTATACATTTAGTCCAGCGTTTTTCCAATTTTTATTCCTTCCAAATAATAGGTTTTTCAAGGCCCTCAAAATAGTCGTTTGTTTCTTATGACCTCTTCATTTGACCCGAATCTCTTACCGCCGAGCCATTTCTTCATGTTTGGAAACAAAAATAGTCACAGGGCTAAATCTGAGAATATGCTGATGGGTAGAGTTCGTAGCCCAATTTATGAAATTTTGCCATGCTGACTACACACGTGTGCACCCTGCATTGTCCTATGGAACAGCACTTTTTTTCGCCAAATGCGGTCTTTCTGCTTCAAATCAATATCGAATCTGTCCAAAGCTCTGAATAATATTCGCCGGTGATCTTTTACCCTTTTCAAGGTAATCGATGTGAATGATACCTTGTGCATCCCAAAAACTGTGGCCATGACCTTGTTGGCCGACAGACCCACCTTGGCCTTCTTTTCACGTTCACCCGGAGAAACCCACTGTCTTGATTGTTCTTTGGTCTCTGTGTGTGTGGTGGATCCATGTTTCGTCTACGGTAACGAAACGGCGCAAAAATTCGTTTGGATTGCGGTTGAACATCGCCAAACACTCCTTTGAAATGGTCACACGGTTGCGCTTATGGTCTGTGTGAGCAATCCGGCACATCGCGCGGAAAGCTTTTCATGTCCAAATATTCATGTAAAATGTGATGTACCCGTTCAGTTGAGATGCCTACGCCTCAGCTACCTCACGCACTTTCATTCTCCGATCATCCAATATATTCCATGGATTTTGTCGACGATTTCTGCATGACGACCTTTTTGCGACCTGAACGTTCGGCATCACTTGTACTGGTACGACCACAACGGAACTCAGTAAACCATTTCTTAACCATTGAAATTGATGTGCAGAGTCCCCATAATATTTATCAAGTTTTCTTGGTTTCTGATGGATTTTTTACGCAAAAAATAATGCTTAATTAGCACACGAAATTCACTTTTTCCATTTTCGTTAAAATTCACGAGATCGTCTGCTTTCAATGCCTATAAAACGCAAACCAAAAACGCAGCTTTTCAAATTTTACAGTCACTGTTAATCGATAACTGTGACGAGCATGTTGTATTTAGAGCAGGTGCGCGGCAAATACAAAAAGTCACGGTCTTATCAAACGACCCTCGTATTCACTTCTTGCGCAGCAAGTTCTAGTCACAATGAAGTCTAATATTCGGCTTATTTAGTTCTTTACCACTTCTTGCGCAGCGAGTTCTGGTCACAATGAAGTCTAATATTCGACTGATCTAGCTCTTTACCACTTCTTTTTTATATAACAACTCGCAGTCACGCCCTAGCCGCAAAACAGTTGTTCTCAGAACAACAGAACTACAAAAACCATTCGCAATGCAAAGATGGGCTGATGCAATATTACTATAGTGATGAAAATACTATTCTGGTGAAATAACCAAAAAGCATACCAACTACATACAAATGCAAATATGGGCTGATGCAATATTACCATAGTGATGAAATTACTATTCTGGTGAAATAACCAAAAAGGCATACCAACCACATACAAACTGTCACCACGCACAGCAGTTTGATATGTCAAATTTTTCTTTTTTTTTTTCTTTTTTTTTTTTTTTTTTTTAATTGGTATCATTTTATGAGTTGGGGTGTATGGATGATCCCGTGCCTTATCAGCGATTGATGTACACTTATACGGTCATCACACGCAGCAACTTGTTGGTATAATTGTTGTAATTGTCCCGCACAAGCGATCCGGGTGCCTTATCAGAGGTTGATGTACACATATACGGTCGCCTGTGAAGCAATTTGAACTTGGTTTTGTTTGGTCTGGATTTGTTGCCGGGTCGGTGTTGTTTTGAAGGGCATGTTAACTCGCATGCATAGCTTTTTGCCAAGTGCACTGAGTGGCAAACGTTTTTTTACAAAATTAGTAAGGGAGCATGTTTTTTTAATTCTGTGTATACACTTCTTCCAGAGCCTACCATTACATTCGCGTTATCTGTACCAATGAGAATTAAGTTGGCGATGTTCAACTCCCAAAGTTTGAGCTCCTCGCACACAGCGGCTGAGAGTGATTCAGCATCGCCAGCCTAAATTGCCACTAGGCTTAAAAACGTTAAAACCACTGCTCCCTTTCCAGTGCTAAAATAGTTCACTGCTATACCTAAACAAGTATAAAATCATATTAGCTACAACACTTCATGATCGAGTATGGTTATATTTTAAACTTACAAAGTAGTTTTGATACACTTACGTCAGTTGACTCATATAACTGAATTTCGCTTCTCCAATATCTGTTCTTAGCTCTTCGCGAAAATGGACTCCCAGGACGTTTTTGATTATATTTGTATATTTTGTTGATGTACTTTGATTTCAGAGTCCGTTCCGTCATTTTTATTTTTAAAGTGCAGCACAAATAATTGACCCAAAGGACTTGGCTGCCTGTTGTGCTAGAAAAAGGCACAATGCCACTTCTTGTTCAGCCGTTTTCGGGAAGTTTGTTCAAACTGAATTTGTCGTTGTTGCACCAACGAACCTGAAATTGCCGTGTGTTTTTTTGTCCATTTTTAAATCGCAAAGTTTTGCTGAAACCGACTGAAACTGAATCTTGTATTGTCAGTTAAATCTTTTGCGATCCAGTCTTTAAATTCATCTAATTTAAGCCACACTTCGCTTTTGGCATTTTTAAATCCAGTTCGACTTTACGTAGTGCTTTAACGTACAATTTGGCACACTTTGCCACGAAAACATGTGATGTCAGTGTTAGAAAATCTGACATTTTTGGGATTTTTGCATTGGTAGCACATAAATATCATGCGATTACAGTTATAGAAAGACTGAAATTCTTGGGATTTTTTGCATTACTCAAAACAAAAAATAGTTACTATTTTAAAGAGTGTATAAAATAAAAATAATAAAAAAAATAATATTAAATAAATTGGCTATACTTAAAACAAGTAAGAAAGCTACAGTCGAGTGTGCTCGACTGTAATATACCCGCTACACAGCTGCTCGTACATCATTTATTTGAGGAACAAAAAAAAACGGCTACAATCATATTTTGATCGTAAAAGGCTATAGACTTACAATATTTATGCAAAGTCAAAATCTAAAATAAAAAAAAAAAACATTTTTGCACACATTTAAGTAATGCATAAATAGTAAATGCATAATAGAAAACGTTAAGGTGAATAACTTCTGTGTTTATTATCCGATTGTTACCAAATTTTCAGAGATCATCTGGCTAGATATAGTTATCATATAAACCGAAAATGAACAATATGGCATCAAAATCAATTTTTTTCGATTTACAGGGGCGGAAGGGGGCGTGGCCAAAATCCAAAATAAACTTGATCAGCGTGCAATAATAACACATACTGTCACCAAATTTGGCAGTTCTAGCTCTTATAATAGCTAAGATCTAGATTTTCACACGGACAGAGTGGCAGGACAGACAGACAGACATGGCTATATCGACTCGGCTGTTGATCCTGAGCCAGAATATATATACTTTATGGGGTCGGAGGTGTCTCCTTCTGCCTGTTACATACATTTTCGGTTTGAACAAAGCTATAATACCCTTCTACTCTATGAGTAGCGGGTATAAGAAGAAAAATAAAAAAAATAATAAAAAAACTGGCTTACTAAACAAGCAGCAAGTACAGTCTTGCTCGACTGTAATGGCTAGCTGGTACATCATTTATTTGAGGAACAAAAAAGAACGGCACATAATTTGATCGTAGGTATAGACTTAAAAAAAAGAAAATCTAAAATAAAAAAAACCACGGGCCTGTCGGTTCAGGAGTTCATCGCTTTTCCACTAAGCTACTGACGCTGTTATCCAACAACTGCAAAAATTTGCATTGTAAGGCATTCTTGTTATTTCCTGTACAAATAAAGAATTTGCGCTGCCGGCAGCGCTGCTTACAGCTATGGAAAACGTTAAGCTAAATAACTTCTGTGTTTATTATCCGATTGTTGCCAAATTTTCAGAGATCATCTGGCTAGCTATAGTTATCATATAAACCGAAAATGAACAATATGGCATCAAAATCAATTTTTTTCGATTTACAGGGGCGGAAGGGGGCGTGGCCAAAATCCAAAATAAACTTGATCAGCGTGCAATAATAACACATTTTGTCACCAAATTTGGTCGTTCTAGCTCTTATAATAGCTAAGATGTAGATTTTCACACGGACAGACAGATGGACAAACGGACAGACAGACGCACATGGCGGACATATATCGACTCGGCTGTTGATCCTGAGCCAGAGTATAAATACTTTATAGGGTCGGAGGTGTCTCCTTCTGCCTGTTACATACATTTTCGGTTTGAACAAAGTTATAATACCCTTCTACTCTATTAGTAGCGGGTATAGTAAAAATAAAAAAATATAAGAAAAAGCTGCGCTCTAACAATCGCACACAGCTGATTTAAGAGACTGTCACTTCTCCACTTGTTAACTAAGCTCATTGTGAGCCATTCAAAAAATAAATTATTAGTTCTTAAAAAAAACAAAGAAAAAGCTTAAGCTTCATGAACTGGGAACCGAATCACGGGCCTGTCAGTTCAGGAGTTCATCGCTTTTCCACTAAGCTACTGACGCTGTTATCCAACAACTGCAAAAATTTGCATTGTAAGGCATTCTTGTTATTTCCTGTACAAATAAAGAATTTGCGTTGCCGGCAACGCTGCTTACAGCTATGGAAAACGTTAAGCTGAATAACTTCTGTGTTTATTATCCGATTGTTACCAAATTTTCAGAGATCATCTGGCTAGCAATAGTTATCATGTAAACCGAAAATGAACAATATGGCATCAAAATTGCGCTTGTAATCAATTTTTTCTGATTTACAGGGGTGGAAGGGGGCGTGGCCAAAATCCAAAATAAACTTGATCAGCGTACAATAATAACACATTTTGTCACCAATTTCTTATAATAGCTGAGATCTAGATTTTCACACGGACAGACGGACAGACATACAGACGGACAGACGGACAGATGGACATGGCTTTGTCGACTCGGCTGTTGATCCTGAGCCAGAATATATATACTTTATGGGGTCGGAGGTGTCTCCTTCTGCCTGTTTTCGGTTTGAACAAAGTTATAATACCCTTCTACTATATGAGTAGCGGGTATAAAAATGTTGCAAAAAAATTCGCTTATAGTAACTAAAAAAAAAAATTAGCCGTCTCACAAATAAGCTAAATTTAGCCAAAAATTAGCTGACTTGGCAACACTGGAGGCAACGGTCGTTTGTGCGTTTGCTCGCGCCACTCAGTCGGTGTTCAGACTTCACAACGGCGAGACTGTTGCGCAAAAAGAACACTGGCAAAATGTGTTCAGATGAATATAAAAATTAATATTTTTATTTTTTATTCCATTCGACCATTGAAAATGGTCAAAAATGGTATACTAAGTTTGTGCAAATGTAACAGGCAGAAGGAGGCGTGGCAGACCCCACAAAGAATATATATTCTGACTCAGGATCACTAGCTGAGTCGATTGAGCCATGTCCGTCTGTCTGTC
This sequence comes from Zaprionus ghesquierei, assembly GCA_018904095.1. Classification (NCBI taxonomy): domain Eukaryota; kingdom Metazoa; phylum Arthropoda; class Insecta; order Diptera; family Drosophilidae; genus Zaprionus; species Zaprionus ghesquierei. Next base: position 44,942 of record JAEIGP010000287.1, read on the forward strand.
CGTCTGCCTGTTTGAACGTCTAGATGTGTGTTTCCGTTTTCCGTACTCCACTGCTTGCGCCTGTGCTGCGCGTCGTGACGTCATCGTCACGATGCTTCGTTTTAGCCGTATCGTATGTACAGCTGATTGCTATGATGTTTTCACATGTAGATGACGCTATTTAAAGATAGATCTAATTTAAACAATAGGTGGCGGATAAACTTGTGCAGCGTTTTTTGATGGAATTAAATGTGTGGTAATTTGTTTCGAAACTGGGCGAATGGTAACTTACTGTCGGGCGCGCTCGACTGTAGCTGCTTTACTTGTTTTGTTGTTTTGTTGTTGTTACCGCTGCTGCTGCCATTTACAACATAATCTAAATGAGGCGCAGCAGCAGCAGCAACATATGGCGAGAGACCTGGAGCCAACTCGCCCCTTATTCATAAGCAGGAAAAGGCATTCGCGGACCGTGAAATGTAAGGAAATGAGCGTACGCTATGACTTAATAGGCCCTGGCTCTAACTGTGCCTCTGCCGGTTGTTGTAGTTGCTGCCGTTGTTGTTCTTGTAGTTGTGCGCCGCTGACACTTTTGATTGAATTCCCAGCAGCATGCGTTGCAAGACTCCCCCTACAGCGCCAACTGCCTTCGCCAACTACCTGTGCCTGCGCCTGCGTCTACGTCGGCGTCGATTGTAATCAACGCGCTGCGATCAGTCAGTAAACTTGAAAACTGAACGCCACACAGCAGCCAGCTCGAATTAATCCATCAAAAGTATCAATCATGATGACAGGCCACAGAGCGAGCACAGTAGACCTGGCGAGGCCCAGGCCAGACAGGCAGGACCAGGCAACAGGCTGCAGGTCTAGTTTTAGCTTTTCCTAACATGTCTGTGAAACGTCTCAGTTGTTGTTGTTGTAGTTGGCGTTGCCTCACTTGTGAAGTCTCCACGCGCGTTGCGCCCATTAAATTTGAATAATCTTAGTTGTTGTTCCTTTTTCTTTCCATCCTCCTCCCCACACTGCCCTCGAGTTGCAACTGTCGCATACAGCAGCTGGACACGGTGCTTGCGTGAGACGCTGCAGGCAAGGAGGCAGCATCAGCCAAACTGATTTGAAATTCTAAATTGATTGTGATTACTTGAGGTGTTGATGTTTTGACGTTTACGTTGATAAGTTAGTTGAAAGCTTGCTAGATGCATGTCAGCAGCAGCAGCAGCTGCAGCCTCGGACCGGTCTCACTGGCTGCATGTGTTGTTTTTGGTCTCTAAGTTCCATCTTCGTCTGCATCTGAAGCTGATGCGCTTGGCTTGATGTTGATTATAATTTAATTATAAGCAATCTGTAACAATCTGCTCTCACTCCATGGCACTCCTGGTCATAGCGCATAATTTAGCAGGCAGGTGTAAAATGGCTTCATTAGCTTAGACGTCTCAGTCCGAGCCCGCTGCATGACTAATAATAGTCATGGGCTTGTCACACTCTGCTCTCTTGCCACATTTGCCACCGGCACAAACCACACTCATTCTCAATCTGCTTGGCTTGGGCAGCCACAATGTCTGCTAACGAAAGTTGCAGCCATTTGAGTGACTGCTGCAAGGGAAAAAATAATAGAAAATTTCCTTTTTAATTTCGGGTAAAAAAAAAAAAAAAAAATAAAAAAAAAAAAAAATATTTTTTTAAAATTATAAGCCTTTTTTATAAATATTTTTAAAAAGAAAAAAAAAAAAAAAAAAAAAAATTTTTTTTTGAGTGACTTGCAAGGCAAAATAAAGCTAGTTTTAGCTGAAGGTAACGAGAAAAACAGTTAAAAAAATTTAAAAAAAACCGTATTTAAGAAACTAACCGTTTTCGAGTAGGAGTGTATTTAAACTTAGAATATAGTTATAAATGATAAGTATTAAAGAATTTTCATTATCCTCAAGTTCTGTGCTATTTTCTTCAAATGCTCCTGGCGATTCATACGTTTTATAACTCCCAATCATTTGCAAATAATTATTAGGCACCTCGTAGTTGAAGCAACATTTGCCAAGTCTTCGCAAGCCATATCTGTAATAAACAAGTAAGAAAACTACAGTCGAGTATGCTCGACTGTAATATACCCGCTACCCAGCTGCTCGTACATAATTTATTTGCGGAACAAAAAAAACGGCTACAATCATATTTTGACCGTAAAAGGCTATGGACTTACAATATTTATGCAAAGTCAAAATATAAAAAAAAAAAAAACATTTTTGCACACATTTAATTTTTGATGCGGTTGGGACTCGAACCCATAAATGCATAATAGTTCTGTTTGTTAAGCAGTCCACAACTTAACCCATTTCACCACCGTACATGCACACACTATTCGACACAATGCTGCAAGCAGTGCTGCCGGCAAAAGGAGTAAAATGTATTGAAAACGTATAACTTTTATTCAGGTACCAAAAAAAATCCAAGATTTATCACTTAAACAGTAAAAATAATAATTCTACCTGTTGAAGACTAGAAATCGAATACATGCATGGAAACAAGTAAGAAAGCTACATTCGAGTGTGCTCGACTGTAATATACCCGCTACCCAGCTGCTTGTACATCATTTATTTGCCGAAAAAAAAAAAAAACGGCTACAATCATATTTTGACCGTAAAAGGCTATGGACTTATAATATTTATGCAAAGTCAAAATATAAAATAAAAAAAAAAAACATTTTTGCACACATTTAATTTTTGATGCGGGGGGGACTCGAACCCGTAAATGCATAATAGTACTTTTCGTTTTTCAGTCCACAACTTAACCCATTTCACCACCGTACACGCACACACGACTCGGCACAACGCTGCAAGCAGCGCTGCTGGCACCGCTGCTTACAGCTATGGAAAACGTTAAGCGGAATAACTTCTGTGTTTATTATCCGATTGTTACCAAATTTTCAGAGATCATCTGGCTAGCTATAGTTATCATATAAACCGAAAATGAACAATATGGCATCAAAATCAATTTTTTTCGATTTACAGGGACGGAAGGGGGCGTGGCCAAAATCCAAAATAAACTTGATCAGCGTGCAATAATAACACATACTCGACTCGGCTGTTGATCCTGAGCCAGAATATATATCCTTTATGGGGTCGGAGGTGTCTCCTTCTGCCTGTTACATACATTTTCGGTTTGAACAAAGTTATAATACCCTTCCACTCTATGAGTAGCGGGTATAAAAAGAACAAGTAAGAAAGCTACAGTCGAGTGTGCTCGACTGTAATATACCCGCTACCCAGCTGCTTGTACATAATTTATTTGCGGAACAAGAAAACGGCTACAATCATATTTTGACCGTAAAATGCTATGGACTTATAATATTTATGCAAAGTCAAAATATAAAAAAAAAAAAAACATTTTTGCACACATTTAATTTTTGATGTAAGGCATTCTTGTTAATTCCTGTACAAATAAAGAATTTGCGTTGCCGGCAGCGCTGCTTACAGCTATGGAAAACGTTAAGCTGAATAACTTCTGTGTTTATTATCCGATTGTTACCAAATTTTCAGAGATCATCTGGCTAGCTATAGTTATCATGTAAACCGAATATGAACAATATGGCGTCAAGATTGCGCTTGTAATCAATTTTTTTCGATTTACAGGGGCGGAAGGGGGCGTGGCCAAAATCCAAAATAAACTTGATCAGCGTACAATAATAACACATTTTGTCACTAAAAAAATTTAAAAAAAACCGTATTTAAGAAATTAACCGTATTCGAGTAGGAGTGTATTTAAACTTAGAATATAGTTATAAATGATAAGTATTAAAGAATTTTCATTATCCTCAAGTTCTGTGCTATTTTCTTCAAATGCTCCTGGCGATTCATACGTTTTATAACTCCCAATCATTTGCAAATAATTATTAGGCACCTCGTAGTTGAAGCAACATTTGCCAAGTCTTCGTCTTCACAAGCCATATCTGTAATAAACAAGTAAGAAAACTACAGTCGAGTATGCTCGACTGTAATATACCCGCTACCCAGCTGCTCGTACATAATTTATTTGCGGAACAAAAAAAACGGCTACAATCATATTTTGACCGTAAAAGGCTATGGACTTACAATATTTATGCAAAGTCAAAATATAAAATAAAAAAAAAACATTTTTGCACACATTTAATTTTTGATGCGGTTGGGACTCGAACCCATAAATGCATAATAGTTCTGTTTGTTAAGCAGTCCACAACTTAACCCATTTCACCACCGTACATGCACACACTATTCGACACAATGCTGCAAGCAGTGCTGCCGGCAAAAGGAGTAAAATGTATTGAAAACGTATAACTTTTATTCAGGTACCAAAAAAATCCAAGATTTATCACTTAAACAGTAAAAATAATAATTCTACCTGTTGAAGACTAGAAATCGAATACATGCATGGAAACAAGTAAGAAAGCTACATTCGAGTGTGCTCGACTGTAATATACCCGCTACCCAGCTGCTTGTACATCATTTATTTGCGAAACAAAAAAAAAACGGCTACAATCATATTTTGACCGTAAAAGGCTATGGACTTATAATATTTATGCAAAGTCAAAATATAAAATAAAAAAAAAAACATTTTTGCACACATTTAATTTTTGATGCGGGGGGGACTCGAACCCGTAAATGCATAATAGTACTTTTCGTTTTTCAGTCCACAACTTAACCCATTTCACCACCGTACACGCACACACGACTCGGCACAATGCTGCAAGCAGCGCTGCCGGCAGCGCTGCTTACAGCTATGGAAAACGTTAAGCTGAATAACTTCTGTGTTTATTATCCGATTGTTACCAAATTTTCAGAGATCATCTGGCTAGCTATAGTTATCATGTAAACCGAATATGAACAATATGGCGTCAAGATTGCGCTTGTAATCAATTTTTTTCGATTTACAGGGGCGGAAGGGGGCGTGGCCAAAATCCAAAATAAACTTGATCAGCGTACAATAATAACACATTTTGTCACCAAATTTGGTAGTTCTAGCTCTTATAATAGCTGAGATCTAGGTTTTCACACGGACAGACAGACGGACAGACAGACAGACGGACATGGCTATGTCGACTCGGCTGTTGATCCTGAGCCAGAATATATATACTTTATGGGGTCGGAGGTGTCTCCTTCTGCCTGTTACATACATTTTCGGTTTGAACAAAGTTATAATACCCTTCCACTCTATGAGTAGCGGGTATAAAAAGAACAAGTAAGAAAGCTACAGTCGAGTGTGCTCGACTGTAATATACCCGCTACCCAGCTGCTTGTACATAATTTATTTGCGGAACAAAAAAACGGCTACAATCATATTTTGACCGTAAAATGCTATGGACTTATAATATTTATGCAAAGTCAAAATATAAAATAAAAAAAAAAAAACATTTTTGCACACATTTAATTTTTGATGTAAGGCATTCTTGTTAATTCCTGTACAAATAAAGAATTTGCGCTGCCGGCAGCGCTGCTTACAGCTATGGAAAATGTTAAGCTGAATAACTTCTGTGTTTATTATCCGATTGTTACCAAATTTTCAGAGATCATCTGGCTAGCTATAGTTATCATGTAAACCGAATATGAACAATATGGCGTCAAGATTGCGCTTGTAATCAATTTTTTTCGATTTACAGGGGCGGAAGGGGGCGTGGCCAAAATCCAAAATAAACTTGATCAGCGTACAATAATAACACATTTTGTCACTAAAAAATTTAAAAAAAACCGTATTTAAGAAATTAACCGTATTCGAGTAGCAGCGCTTGTTACAGCTATGGAAAACGTTAAGCTGAATAACTTCTGTGTTTATTATCCGATTGTTACCAAATTTTTCAGAGATCATCTGGCGATGCTATAGTTTTATCATAAACCGAAAATGAACAATATGGCATCAAAATTGCGCTTGTAATCAATTTTTTCGATTTACGGGGGCGGAAGGGGGCGTGGCCAAAATCCAAAATAAACTTGATCAGTGTGCAATAATAACACATATTGTCACCAACATTTGGTAGTCCTAGCTCTTATAATAGCTGTGATCTAGATTTTCACACGGACAGACAGACGGACAGACGGACATGGCTATGTCGACTCGGCTGTTGATCCTGAGCCAGAATATATATACTTTATTTGCGGAACAAAAAAAGGTGACAATCATATTTTGACTGTTACATAAATTTTCGGCTTTGGACTTACAATATTTTATGCAATGAGTCAAAATATAAAATAAAAAAAAATAGTACACATTTAATTTTTGATGCGGGCGGGACTCGAACCCGTAAATGCATAATAGTTACTGTTCGTTTTGCAGTCCAAAACTTAACCCATTTCACCACCGTACACGCACACACGATTCGGCACAATGCTGCAAGCAGCGCTGCCGGCATAACAATATGTAAAATTTGGGAGTTGTAGCTCTTATAATAGGATAAGATCTGGTTTTCACATGCAGACAGACGGACAGACAGAAAGGACTAGACGAAGACATGGCTATATCGACTCGGCTGTTGATCCTGAGACAGTGTATATATACTTCAGGGGTCGGAGGTGTCTCCCTTCTGCCTGTTACACACATTTTCGGTTTGAAAAAAAGTTATAATACCCTTCTACTCTATGACGTAGCGGGTATAAAAAAAAGCTTAAGCAAAGGCATGAAATAGGAAATCGAACCACGGGGCTGTCGGTTCGGGAGTTCATCGCTTTTCCACTAAGCTACTGCTACTGTTATCCAACAACTTGAACAAATTTGCATTGTAAGCCATTCTTGTTATTTCCTGTACAAATAAAGAATTTGCGCTGCCGGCAGCGCTGCTTACAGCTATGGAAAACGTTAAGCTGAATAACTTCTGTGTTTATTATCCGATTGTTACCAAATTTTCAGAGATCATCTGGCTAGCTATATCTATCATGAAAACCGAAAATGAACAATATGGCATCAAAATTGTGCTTGTAATCAATTTTTTTTCGATTTACAGGGGCGGAAGGAGGCGTGGCCAAAATCCAAAATAAACTTGATCAGCGTACAATAATAACACATTTTGTCACCAAATTTGGTACTTCTAGCTCTTATAATAGCTGAGATCTAGGTTTTCACACGGACAGACAGACGGACAGACGGACATGGCTATGTCGACTCGGCTGTTGATCCTGAGCCAGTATATATATACTTCAGGGATCGGAGGTGTCTCCTTCTGCCTGTTACATACATTTTCGGTTTGAACAAAGTTATAATACCCTTCTACTCTATGAGTAGCGGGTATGATAGAAATAAAAAAATATAAGAAAAAGCTGCGCTCTAACAATCTCACACAGCTGATTTAAGAGACTGTCACTTCTCCACTTGTTAACAAAGTTCACTGTGAGCCATTAAAAAAATTTTAAATAAAATCCATGACCACCAATTAATGCACATTCAAAAATTAAAGTAAAAGTTCTTACAAAAAAAAAAAAATAAAAATTACAAGCTTAAGCGGAATGAACTGGGAATCGAACCACGGGCCTGTCGGTTCAGGAGTTCATCGCTTTTCCACTCAGCTACTGACGCTGTTATCCAACAACTGCAAAAAGTTGCATTGTAAGGCATTCTTGTTAATTCCTGTACAAATAAGGAATTTGCGCTGCCGGCAGCGCTGCTTACAGCTATGGAAAACACTCTATGAGTAGCGGGTATAAAAAGATAAAGCTTAAGCGGCATGAACTGGGAATCGAACAACGGGCCTGTCGTTTCAGGAGTTCATCGCTTTCCTACTTAGCTACTGACGCTGTTATCCGACAACTGCAAGAATTTTCATTGTAAGGCATTCTTGTTAATTCCTGTACAAATTAAGAATTTGCGCTGCCGGCAGTGCTGCTTACAGCTATGGAAAACGTTAAGCTGAATAACTTCTGTGTTTAACATCCCATTGTTACCAAATTTTCAGAGATCATCTGGCTAGCTATAGTTATCATATAAACCGAAAATGAACAATATGGCGTCAAAATTGCGCTTGTAATCAATTTTTTTTCGATTTACAGGGGCGGAAGGGGGCGTGGCCAAAATCCAAAATAAACTTGATCAGCGTGCAATAATAACACATACTGTTACCAAATTTTGTAGTTCTAGCTCTTATAATAGCTGAGATCTAGGTTTTCCCACGGACAGACAGACGGACAGACGGACATGGCTATGTCAACTCGGCTGTTGATCCTGAGCCAGAATATATATACTTTATGGGGTCGGAGGTGTCTCCTTCTGCCTGTTACATAGATTTTCGATTTGCACAAAGTTATAATACCCTTCTACTCTATGAGTAGCGGGTATAATAGAAATAAAAAAATATAAGAAAAAGCTGCGCTCTAACAATCTCACACAGCTGATTTAAGACACTGTCACTTCTCCACTTGTTAACAAAATTCATTGTGAGCCATTAAAAAAATTTTAAATAAAATGCATGACCACCAATTAATACACATTCAAAAATTAAAGTAAAAGTTCTTAAAAAAAAAAAAAAAGAACAAGCTTAAGCGGCATGAACGGGGAATCGAACCACGGGCCTGTCGGTTCAGGAGTTCATCGCTTTTCCACTTAGCTACTGACTCTGTTATCCAACAACTGCACAAATTTGCATTGCAAGGCATTCTTGTTATTTCCTGTACAAGTAAAGAATTTGCGCTGCCGGCAGCGCTGCTTACAGCTATGGAAAACGTTAAGCTGAATAACTTCTGTGTTTATTATCCGATTATTACCAAACTTTCAGAGATCATCTGGCTAGCTATAGTTATCATATAAACCGAAAATGAACAATATGGCATCAAAATTGCGCTTGTAATCAATTTTTTTCGATTTACAGGGGCGGAAGGGGGCGTGGCCAAAATCCAAAATGAACTTGATCAGCGTGCAATAATAACACATACTGTTACCAAATTTTGTAGTTCTGGCTCTTATAATAGCTGAGATCTAGGTTTTCCCACGGACAGACAGACGGACAGACGGACATGGCTATGTCGACTTGGCTGTTGATCCTGAGCCAGAATATATATACTTTATGGGGTCGGAGGTGTCTCCTTCTGCCTGTTACATACATTTTCGGTTTGAACAAAGTTATAATACCCTTCTACTCTATGAGTAGCGGGTATAAAAAGAACAAGTAAGAAAGCTACATTCCAGTGTGCTCGACTGTAATATACCCGCTACCCAGCTGCTTGTACATCGTTTAGTTGCGAAGAAAAAACGGCTACAATCATATTTTGACCGTAAAAGGCTATGGACTTACAATATTTATGCAAAGTCAAAATCTAAAATAAAAAAAATAAATTTTTGCACACATTTAATTTTTGATGCGGGCGGGACTCGAACCTGTAAATGCATAATATTACTGTTCGTTTTGCAGTCAACAACTTAACACATTTCACCACCGTACACGCACACACGATTCGGCACAATGCTGCAAGCAGCGCTGCCGGCATAACACATACTGTCACCAAATTTTGGAGTTGTAGCTCTTATAATAGCTGAGATCTGGATTTTCACATGGACAGACAGACGGACAGACAGCAGACGGACAGACAGACATGGCTATATCGACTCGGCTGTTGATCCTGAGCCAGTATATATATACTTCAGGGGTCGGAGGTGTCTCCTTCTGCCTGTTACACACATTTTCGGTTTGAACAAAGTTATAATACCCTTCTACTCTATGAGTAGCGGGTATAAAAAGCTTAAGCGGCATGAACTGGGAATCGAACCACGGGCCTGTCGGTTCAGGAGTTCATCGCTTTTCCACTAAGCTACTGACGCTGTTATCCAACAACTGCACAAATTTGCATTGTAAGCTATTCTTGTTATTTCCTGTACAAATAAAGAATTTGCGCTGCCGGCAGCGCTGCTTACAGCTATGGAAACGTTAAGCTGAATAACTTCTGTGTTTATTATCCGATTGTTACCAAATTTTCAGAGATCATCTGGCTAGCTATATCTATCAGGAAAACCGAAAATGAACAATATGGCATCAAAATTGTGCTTGTAATCAATTTTTTTTTCGATTTACAGGGGCGGAAGGAGGCGTGGCCAAAATCCAAAATAAACTTGACCAGCGTACAAGAATAAGACATTTTGTCAGCAAATTTGGTAGTTCTAGCTCTTATAATAGCTGAGATCTAGGTTTTCACAAGGACAGACAGACGGACAGACGGACAAAGTTATAATACCCTTCTACTCTATGAGTAGCGGGTATGATAGAAATAAAAAAATATAAGAAAAAGCTGCGCTCTAACAATCTCACACAGCTGATTTAAGAGACTGTCACTTCTCCACTTGTTAACAAAGTTCATTGTGAGCCATTAAAAAAATTTTAAATAAAATGCATGACCACCAATTAATGCACATTAAAAAATTAAAGTAAAAGTTTTTACAAAAAAAAAAAATAAAAAGAACAAGCTTAAGCGGCATGAACTGGGAATCGAACCACGGGCCTGTCGGTTCAGGAGTTCATCGCTTTTCCACTCAGCTACTGACGCTGTTATCCAACAACTGCAAAAAGTTGCATTGTAAGGCATTCTTGTTAATTCCTGTACAAATAAAGAATTTGCGCTGCAGGCAGCGCTGCTTACAGCTATGGAAAACACTCTATGAGTAGCGGGTATAAAAAGAAAAAGCTTAAGCGGCATGAACTGGGAATCGAACAACGGGCCTGTCGTTTCAGGAGTTCATCGCTTTCCCACTAAGCTACTGACGCTGTTATCCAACAACTCCAAAAAGTTGCATTGTAAGGCATTCTTGTTAATTCCTGTACAAATTAAGAATTTGCGCTGCCGGCAGTGCTGCTTACAGCTATGGAAAACGTTAAGCTGAATAACTTCTGTGTTTAACATCCCATTGTTACCAAATTTTCAGAGATCATCTGGCTAGCTATAGTTATCATATAAACCGAAAATAAACAATATGCCGTCAAAATTGCGCTTGTAATCAATTTTTTTCGATGTACAGTGGCGGAAGGGGGCGTGTCTAAAATCCAAAATAAACTTGATCAGCGTGCAATAATAACACATACTGTTACCAAATTTTGTAGTTCTAGCTCTTATAATAGCTGAGATCTAGGTTTTCCCACGGACAGACGGACATGGCTATGTCGACTCGGCTGTTGATCCTGAGCCAGAATATATATACACTATGGGGTCGGAGGTGTCTCCTTCTGCCTGTTACATACATTTTCGGTTTGAACAAAGTTATAATACCCTCACTCTATGAGTAGCGGGTATAAAAAAAACATTTTTGCACACATTTAATTTTTGATGCGGGCGGGACTCGAACCCGTAAATGCATAATAGTACTGTTCGTTTTGCAGTCCACAACTTAACCCATTTCACAACGTACACGCGCACACGATTCGGCACAATGCTGCAAGCAGCGCTGCCGGCAGCGCTGCTTACAGCTATGGAAAACGTTAAGCTGAATAACTTCTGTGTTTAACATCCCATTGTTACCAAATTTTCAGAGATCATCTGGCTAGCTATAGTTATCATATAAACCGAAAATGAACAATATGGCGTCAAAATTGCGCTTGTAATCAATTTTTTTCGATTTACAGGGGCGGAAGGGGGCGTGGCCAAAATCCAAAATAAACTTGACCAGCGTACAAGAATAACACATATTGTCACCAAATTTGGTTGTCCTAGCTCTTATAACAGCTGAGATCTAGATTTTCACACTGACAGACAGACGGACAGACGGACAGACGGACATGGCTATATCGACTAGCCTGTTGATCCTGAGCCAGAATATATATACTTTATGGGGTCGGAGGTGTCTCCTTCTGCCTGTTACATACATTTTCGGTTTGAACAAAGTTATAATACCCTTCTACTCTATGAGTGGCGGGTATAATTATCTTTAAGATTAAAAAAATTAAAATTAAAAGTGAAGTAAATAATTACAATTTAAAACAGAGATTTAACGACTAGTCTGGGTGAACAAAAGAATAATTATAATTTTTATTTATTTAAAATGATCCAACATTTGTTGCAAAAGGATTGGGGAAAACCAGAAAAACCCAATCAGATCAGAGAAGATTGTTAGGTGTTAGTTGTTAGTGTTAGGTGTTAGTTGATAGTACGCTACATCGACCGGAGGAAGCGTAAAAGAAAATCCAACATTAAATAGTAAGTAAAGAAATATAGATTCATGGATAGAAAAAAGATAAACGAGGAAAAGAGAAAAATACACTAGTGAGGATTAAATTCTACACAGATGAGAAAGAATTAAAGATTTTAAGTCTACAGAATTTGAATTAGCTATGATACAATATAAGTTGTTATAGTTCGAACATAATGCCCTAAAGGGTTCATGCAAGGCCTAGTTCGACCTACAGTGAGAAAAAGTTAGAGGTAGAAAGTTACGAGAGTTTCTAAAGGGGACAGAGAAGTATAACTGACTAACCAACTATCAATATCACCTTGAATAAGGTTATTTATAAACAGTACACCAAGCATGGTTCTACGATTTGCTAAAGACGGAAGATTTAATAAGAGAAGTCTACTAGAGTAAGAAGGTAATCTTAATTTTGCATCCCAATTAAGGCCTCGTAGGGCAAAAATTAAAAAATTCTTTTGCACAGATTCAATGCGGTCCTTGTAAAATGAATACTGAGGACACCAAACACATGAACCATACTCAAGAATAGAACGCACCAGAGAGATATAAAGAGTTTTTATGACATAAGGGTCGTTGAATTCCTTAGACCACCGCTTTATAAAGCCCAGAACACCCATGGCCTTATTGACCATAGAAATAATGTGTTCAGTAAATTTAAGTTTGCGATCCAAACGCCCAGATCATCAGCCAAGGTAATTCTATTCAGGGGGCAACCACAAAGAGTGTATGAGGCGTACTTGGGACTGGCCCGAGAGAAAGTCATTAGTTTGCATTTACCCATGTTCAAGTTTAATTGGAATGCACTGCACCAACTATGAAAACGGTCACGGTCGTCTTGAAGAGAAGAGTGATAAGATACATCTTTAAATTGATAGCATAGCTTAACATCGTCTGCATACATAAGAGTACGGGAGTTACGTATGACCAAAGGTAGATCATTAATAAAAAGAGTGAAAAGAAGGGGACCCAGATGGCTTCCTTGAGGAACACCAGAGGTGACATAAAGTGGTTTAGAAAGAGTATTTTTGAATGGGACTCTTTGAGTTCGGTCGGTTAGATAACTTACGATCCTACTAAGGAATTTGGGTGTAAAGCCCAGAATGTTAAGTTTGTGTGCGAGAAGGGAGTGGTTTACTGAGTCAAAAGCTTTACTGAAATCAGTATAAATGACATCAGTCTGTAGATTTTTCCGAAAACCGGTAATTATAAAAGATGTCAGCTCTAGCAAATTTGTCGAAGTTGAACGACGTTTTCACGAATCCATGCTGACTAGGAGACATGAGAGATCTGCAATAATGTTGCAAGTACGGAGTCAAAACATACTCAAAGAGTTTAGGTATAGCCGACAATTTAGAGATACCTCTATAATTGCTTGCATCAGACTTACTGCCTTTTTTGTGAAGAGGAATTAGAAATGATTCCTTCCAAATCAAGGGAAAAGAGGAAGTGTTTAAGGACAGTGAAAATAGTCTGTGCAACGGCTTAGTTAATGAATTGGCTCAGTAACGAAGTACGCAACCGGGAATTCCGTCAGGACCTGGATTGAAAACAGGTTTTACCTTTTGAGCTAGGAATGGTATATGGGTATGTATGAGAGGACTGTGTAAATTTTGAGTAAGTCGTTTGAAAGAACTTCGCAAACAAATCGGCAATGGCCTGATCATTATTAGCGTCATCCTTATTAAACGATAAATTAGAAGGAGTGGTATTAGATTTACGCTTCATGTTAACGAAATTATAAAACTGTTTAGGATTCTGCTGGAACTGAATCCTGCAGCGAATCAAATAGTTATTGTAACAAGCAGCGTTCAGCACGATAAAGTTGGACCGAGCAATAAGATAACGAGAAAAGGCGGACGGAGAATGACCTGCTCTATATTTCTTATAGAGCTTAGACTTTCAATTTTTTAAACTTGACAATTCTTTAGTAAACCACGGAGGGTTACCTGAACTCATTCGATAAACACGAGGAACACAATTATCAAAAAATACGTTTAAGGTATCGTAAAATATACTAATGGCGTCAGCCATATCAGTATATGAATAAAGACCGGACCAGTCACAACATGAAATCAAGTTATTAAGTTTGGAGAAATCTGCATTACGAAAGCAGCGAACACGTTTACATGGCACTCTCACACTATCCAGCACATTCGAACCAAATTCGAAAACAACTTCAAACGTGGGATGGTAGTGATCTTCCGGTTATGTCAAGGGTTGGACTCTGGTCAGAGTCAGCTTAGAATGATCAGAAACGTAACACAAATCAAGTGTTCGATTTAAGGAATTTACGACATGATTAACCTGAGACATTAAAATGTCTTGCAAACCATCAAAGAGGTCATGCTGTTTTGAGGGCAATAAAGAATTTTCCTCATCACTAGGTGTCCAGCAACAATCAGGTATATTAAAGTCACCAAGGACAATAAGTTGATCCCTGTTTGATAGCAGGTTGAAAATAGACTTAATTAAAGACAAATGTTGATTGAAGATAGAATTATCAGATGACGGAGGAACATACGAGCAAGTTATATAGGAGCAAAAGCCGGGAAAATGTAATTTTACACAAATAAATTCAATATCATATTGAACCTCAGGCACTATCTTATCCGACGTGATGGCAGAGTCGACTGCAATCAAAACCCCGCCACCCCGCCGGCCAGGTCGGTCAAGTCTATACGTTGTGTACCGACTTGAAAGACCTTCGGAGCTTAAAATCTCCGGCTTTAACCAAGTCTCAGTAAACTCAAGCACCTGGGAAGCAAATGAAAGACTATTTCGAAATAAAGAAGTTAGTTTACTACATAGGCCTCTAACGTTTTGATAGGTTAAGGAAAGTGAAGTTATTAGTTTTTTGTTATTTTATTTGTCTTTGTTGTAGTGGTTTGATTTGGGACTGAAAGAGTAATCATAGCCATATCCGTCTGTCCGTCTGTCTGTCTGTCCGTCTGTCTGTCCGTGTGAAAATCTAGATCTCATATTGTTCAGAGAAGAGAAGACGATAAATGTATGATTTGAATCGCATGGCTAAATACACACACCCTTGAATTTTGGCGCGCGTTAAAAATGCATAAAACGTCTGCTTACACTGTTACATACATTTTCGGTTTGAACAAAGTTATAATACCCTTCTACTCTATGAGTAGCGGGTATAAAAAAAAGGAACACACCGCGCTATGACCCCCACAACAAAAATTGGACCAAGAACTTTTACACAACAATCCGTTACTGCTACCGTCACGCCACAGCCTTCTTGGGCGATGCATTTGACAAATTTGCAGCATATGACCATTTCATTTATTTTGTGCAACAAAACGGTGGACCAGATATAGTCCGCGTTGTTATTGGTGCCCTATCTTATATTAGCTTTACTTACAAAAATAATATATATATTCTTTATAATAAACAAAAAAAGTGTATTTTTCCGTGGCTCTAATTTCGAGAATCGAACCGAGAACTTTTGGCTTTGCAGTCTGACACTCTAACCACTAGGCTACTGCCATCCTTACGAATTGTTTTCCTTCGCTGGATTACCAAACAATTAAAATTTATTTGCTCAACAAAATCGATTGTAATAAGCGTGTTTGTTTTATATTACAATAAAAAACAAAAGAAAATAAGTAAAGAAAGCTACAGTCGAGCGCGCCCGACAGTAAGATACCATTCGCCCAGTTTTGAAACAAATTATCACATATTTAATTCCATCAAAAAACTCTGCACAAGTTTATCCTCCACCTATTGTTTAGATTAGATTTATCTCTGAATAGCGCAGTCTACATGTGAAAACGGCATAGCTTTACACACGCTACGGCTGAAACGAAGCATCGTGACGATGACGTCACGACGTGCAGCACAGGCGCAAGCAGTGGAAGTACGGAAAACGGAAACATGGATAACTTCTGTGTTTATCGTTCGATTGGATTGTAATTTAGGGAATAGATTTATATTACAATTATGTTTAATGTATTATGTTCATACCAAAGCAGAAAGCTGTATTTTCAATACTTCTCCTGATAATCGAAAATGATCGATTTGCGTGGGCGGTGGGTGTGGCACCTTAAATTTCAAATAAATCTCATCTGCGCATGATTTATAGGAACCATCATGCCAAATTTGGTGTTTGTAGCTGTAACACTTTCCTTAATATTCAAAAATTTTCGATTTGCGTGGGCGGTGGGCGTGGCACCATCATGCCAAATTTGGTGTCTGTAACTGTAATTCTTTCCTTAATATTCGTAACTTATCGCTTTGCGTGGGCGGTGGGTGTGGCACTCCAAATTTGAAATTAACTTGATCTGCGTATGGTATACAGGAACCATCATGTCAAATTTGGTGACTCTAGCTTTTGTTATAGCTGAGATCTCGACGTTCATACAGACAGACGGACAGATGGACAGAAGGACAGACAGACATGGCTCAATCGACTCGGCTGTTGATCCTGAGCCAGAATACATATACTTTATGGGGTCTGCCATGTCTCCTTCTGCCTGTTACATACTTTTGCACAAACTTAGTATACAATTTTTGACCATTTTCAATGGTTGAATGGTATAAAAACACTTCAACATTACATTTTAAAATTGTTATTAAAATTAAAAAACTGTATATGGCCATGGATTTTTCAAGGTTATGAAAAAAATCAGATTTATCTATTGGTAGACGTGTTTTTCAAAGATAAATAATAAACAACACATATAATTTGCAGTTAGACGCCAAGCAGTCCAAGCAGTTGGAAAAAACACTGCTTGCTTGCTTGCGGTAGGGGCAGTGCAAATCTATATGAAACGTTGAATAACTTTTATGTTCATTATCCGATCGAAACCAAATGTGCAGCGATCGTTTAGCTGGTGATAGTTATCATTCACACCAAAACTGAATACTCTAGCTTTATTATTGCGCTTGATATACGGTTTATCGATTTGCGGGGGCGGAAGTAGGTGTGTCCCAAAATTTTAATAAAAATTTTACAGCGTATGATTCATATAAGTGTTGTCACCAAATTTGGTGGCTCTAGCTTTTTTAGTTTCTGAGATATAGGCGTTTATACAGACGGACAGACGGGCAGACAGACATGGCTTAATCGACTCGGCTAGTGATCCTGAGCAAGAATATATATACTTTATGGGGTCGCAGATGCCTCCTTCTATCTGTATTTTTTTTTTAAATCCATGGTCTAAAAAGAAAAAACAATTTTATATTACGTTGCCTATTGTGAGAATCGAACCCACACCCACTGCAATACAATATGCATGACAGAAAACTCAATACAACCAAACTGTCGAGTCAATTATAAGAAAAATAAGAAAAACTATTTTTTGAATATCTTCAATGTTTATTGTCCGATCTTATTCAAATTTTTACAAAACGTCCGCGACAAGCTTTTATGTTGAGTTTCAAAAAGTTTTGTGACTGTACAGCTATAATTGTGGAAGTTACATTTTGCGGGGGCGGTAGTAGGCATGACTCTAATTTTAATAAAAATTTTACAGCATGTGATTCACATAAGTGTTGTCACCAAATTTAGTGGCTCTAGCTTTTTTTAGTTTCTGAGATATAGGAACAGCTCTCGATTCAGTGAAAGCTGCACATCTTAATTTAGAAGCTAAGACTAGGATTTTAGAATTTGTAAAATGTACTCATAGAAGTAAGCCTTCTGGACCCCTGTTCTGAAAACTGTAAAAAGTTTTCAATATCATTCAAACGAGCAAGTAACAATTGACCGCAAGCAATTTACAGTTGTACCTGCAGAAGGTATAACTATCAATAAAAGTCAGGGAGCTGCATACACCAATGTGGTTCTCCACACAACTCCAGCATTGCAACGAGAAACATTGTATGTAGCTTGTAGTAGACCCACAAGCAGCTGGTCTCTTTATTGTTGGACAATTTGTCCCCCCTAGATCTGATAACGTAACTAAGTAGTAGAGATAGAGCTACAAAGTTTGCGCACCACTAAGATTTAAATACAAATTTCAGCTGTCTCTTTGACAGCTCTAAAGTTAATGTTTAGTTTCACAACACACAAAGCATACATTGCCACTTTGCTGATATTTGTTCCCATCAGCTAATGCTCCTTTCCTCTTTCCTATGCTTTGTTGAAGCTTCCACGTACTCCAACGAAGTATACGAAATACCTGTCTTTCGGAGCGTAGTGCGTCTCGACTGTCAATCTACATCTAGTGGTGCTTGTCCAAAGAGAGGCATTTTTATCTTTGCCAAAAACGAAATCTTTGAGGATGTCAGTCTCTTTTCAAGTGGACGAAATTATTCAGAGACAAACAATTTAAGTTCGGCAGTGTTTGAATATGTAGTATTCAAATATCATTCCTTAGGTTTTTTGATCATTTACAGAAGTCCAACATATCCAGTGCATAAGTTTGATGCGGAGTTTGATGAATTATATCAGAGATTTTCATTCTTAGGTATCGAGCGCATAGTGTTAGGAAATTTTAATCTGTGTCTGCGATCTCATTTAGGAAGTAGTAGAAAGATTTTTGAAATTTTAGGTAGAAGTGGTTATAGCTCTTTGTTAGATTTGATCTCGTCTACAACCAACTGTGATACTCACATTGATTGGGCATGTTCAAATATTAGTAGGGCCACAGCACGCACTTACGAGACAGTATACAGTTACCACAGTGGTATTTTAGTTGGCATCGATGGGAATATATTGTAGGATTTTTATACCCGCTACTCATAGAGTAGAAGGGTATTATAACCTTGTTCAAACCGAAAATGTATGTAACAGGCAGAAGGAGACACCTTCGGCCCTCATAAAGTATATATATTCTGGCTCAGGATCAACAGCCGAGTCGATATAGCCATGTCCGTCTGTCCGTCTGTCTGTCCGTGTGAAAATCAAGATCTCAGCTATTATAAGAGCTAGGACAACCAAATTTGGTGACAATATGTGTTATTATTGCACGCTGATCAAGTTTATTTTAGATTTTGGCCACGCCCCCTTCCGCTCCCGCAAATCGAAAAAAACATTGATAACAAGCGCAATTTTGACGCCATATTGTTCATTTTCGGTAAACTATAGCTAGCCAGATGATCTCTGAAAATTTGGTAACAATCGGATAATAAACACAGAAGTTATTCAGCTTAACGTTTTCCATAGCTGTAAGCAGCACTGCCGGCAGCGCTGCTTGCAGCATTGTGCCGAATCGAGTGTGCGTGTACGGTGGTGAAATGGGTTAAGTTGTGGACTGCAAAACGAACAGTACTATTATGCATTTACGGGTTCGAGTCCCGCCCGCATCAAAAATTAAATGTGTGCAAAAATTTTTTTTTTTTTTTATTTTATATTTTGACTTTGCATAAATATTATAAGTCCATAGCCTTTTACGGTCAAAATATGATTGTAGCCGTTTTTTTGTTCCGTAAATAAATTATGTACAAGCAGCTGGGTAGCGGGTATATTACAGTCGAGCACACTCGACTGCAGCTTTCTTACTTGTTTTTTATACCTTTCGACCATTGAAAATGGTCAAAAAATGGTATACTAACTTTGTGCAAATGTATGTAACAGGCAGAAGGAGGCGTGGCAGACCCCACAAAGTATATATATATTCTAACGCATGATCACTCGCTGAGTCGATTGAGCTATGTCCGTCTGTCTGTCCGTCTTACACAACAATCCGTTACTGCTACCGTCACGCCACAGCCTTCTTGGGCGATGCATTTGACTAATTTGCAGCATATGACCATTTCATTTATTTTGTGCAACAGAACGGTGGACCAGATATAGTCCGCGTTGTTATTGGTGCCCTATCTTATATTAGCTTTACTTACAAAAATAATATATATATTCTTTATAATAAACAAAAAAAGTGTATTTTTCCGTGGCTCTAATTTCGAGAATCGAACCGAGAACTTTTGGCTTTGCAGTCTGACACTCTAACCACTAGGCTACTGCCATCCTTACGAATTGTTTTCCTTCGCTGGATTACCAAACAATTAAAATTTATTTGCTCAACAAAATCGATTGTAATAAGTGTGTTTGTTTTATATTACAATAAAAAACAAAAGAAAACAAGTAAAAAAAGCTACAGTCGAGCGCGCCCGACAGTAAGATACCATTCGCCCAGTTTCGAAACAAATTATCACATATTTAATTCCATCAAAAAACTCTGCACAAGTTTATGCTCCACCTATTGTTTAGATTAGATTTATCTCTGAATAGCGCAGTCTACATGTGAAAACGGCATAGCTTTACACACGCTACGGCTGAAACGAAGCATCGTGACAATGACGTCACGACGCGCAGCACAGGCGCAAGCAGTGGAAGTACGGAAAACGGAAACATGGATAACTTCTGTGTTTATCGTTCGATTGGATTGTAATTTAGGGAATAGATTTATATTACAATTATGTTTAATGTATTATGTTCATACCAAAGCAGAAAGCTGTATTTTCAATACTTCTCCTGATAATCGAAAATTATCGATTTGCGTGGGCGGTGGGCGTGGCACCTTAAATTTCAAATAAATCTCATCTGCGCATGATTTATAGGAACCATCATGCCAAATTTGGTGTTTGTAGCTGTAACACTTTCCTTAATATTCAAAAATTATCGATTTGCGTGGGCGGTGGGCGTGGCACCATCATGCCAAATTTGGTGTCTGTAACTGTAATTCTTTCCTTAATATTCGTAACTTATCGCTTTGCGTGGGCGGTGGGTGTGGCACTTCAAATTTGAAATTTACTTGATCTGCGTATGGTATACAGGAACCATCATGTCAAATTTGGTGACTCTAGCTTTTGTAATAGCTGAGATCTCGACGTTCATACAGACAGACGGACAGATGGACAGAAGGACAGACAGACATGGCTCAATCGACTCGGCTGTTGATCCTGAGCCAGAATACATATACTTTATGGGGTCTGCCATGTCTCCTTCTGCCTGTTACATACTTTTGCACAAACTTAGTATACAATTTTTGACCATTTTCAATGGTTGAATGGTAAAAAAACACTTCAACATTACATTTTAAAATTGTTATTAAAATTAAAAAACTGTATATGGCCATGGATTTTTCAAGGTTATGAAAAAAATCAGATTTATCTATTGGTAAACGTGTTTTTCAAAGATAAATAATAAACAACACATATAATTTTGTTAGACGCCAAGCAGTCCAAGCAGTTGGAAAAAAACACTGCTTGGAAAAAACACTGCTTGCTTGCTTGCGGTAGGGGCAGTGCAAATCTATATGAAACGTTGAATAACTTTTATGTTCATTATCCGATCGAAACCAAATGTGCAGCGATCGTTTAGCTGGTGATAGTTATCATTCACACCAAAACTGAATACTCTAGCTTTATTATTGCGCTTGATATACGGTTTATCGATTTGCGGGGGCGGAAGTAGGTGTGTCCCAAAATTTTAATAAAAATTTTACAGCGTATGATTCATATAAGTGTTGTCACCAAATTTGGTGGCTCTAGCTTTTTTAGTTTCTGAGATATAGGCGTTTATACAGACGGACAGACAGACATGGCTTAATCGACTCGGCTAGTGATCCTGAGCAAGAATATATATACTTTATGGGGTCGCAGATGCCTCCTTCTATCTGTATTTTTTTTTTAAATCCATGGTCTAAAAAGAAAAAACAATTTTATATTACGTTGCCTATTGTGAGAATCGAACCCACACCCACTGCAATACAATATGCATGACAGAAAACTCAATACAACCAAACTGTCGAGTCAATTATAAGAAAAATAAGAAAAACTATTTTTTGAATATCTTCAATGTTTATTGTCCGATCTTATTCAAATTTTTACAAAACGTCCGCGACAAGTTTCAAAAAGTTTTGTGACTGTACAGCTATAATTGTGGAAGTTACATTTTGCGGGGGCGGTAGTAGGCGTGACTCTAATTTTAATAAAAATTTTACAGCATGTGATTCACATAAGTGTTGTCACCAAATTTAGTGGCTCTAGCTTTTTTTAGTTTCTGAGATATAGGAACAGCTCTCGATTCAGTGAAAGCTGCACATCTTAATTTAGAAGCTAAGACTAGGATTTTAGAATTTGTAAAATGTACTCATAGAAGTAAGCCTTCTGGACCCCTGTTCTGAAAACTGTAAAAAGTTTTCAGTATCATTCAAACGAGCAAGTAACAATTGACCGCAAGCAATTTACAGTTGTACCTGCAGAAGGTATAACTATCAATAAAAGTCAGGGAGCTGCATACACCAATGTGGTTGTCCACACAACTCCAGCATTGCAACGAGAAACATTGTATGTAGCTTGTAGTAGACCCACAAGCAGCTGGTCTCTTTATTGTTGGACAATTTGTCCCCCCTAGATCTGATAACGTAACTAAGTAGTAGAGATAGAGCTACAAAGTTTGTGCACCACTAAGGTTTTAAATACAAATTTCAGCTGTCTCTTTGACAGCTCTAAAGTTAATGTTTAGTTTCACAACACACAAAGCATACGAAATACCTGTCTTTCGGAGCGTAGTGCGTCTCGACTGTCAATCTACATCTAGTGGTGCTTGTCCAAAGAGAGGCATTTTTATCTTTGCCAAAAACGAAATCTTTGAGGATGTCAGTCTCTTTTCAAGTGGACGAAATTATTCAGAGACAAACAATTTAAGTTCGGCAGTGTTTGAATATGTAGTATTCAAATATCATTCCTTAGGTTTTTTGATCATTTACAGAAGTCCAACATATCTAGTGCATAAGTTTGATGCGAAGTTTGATGAATTATATCAGAGATTTTCATTCTTAGGTATCGAGCGCATAGTGTTAGGAAATTTTAATCTGTGTCTGCGATCTCATTTAGGAAGTAGTAGAAAGATTTTTGAAATTTTAGGTAGAAGTGGTTATAGCTCTTTGTTAGATTTGATCTCGTCTACAACCAACTGTGATACTCACATTGATTGGGCATGTTCAAATATTAGTAGGGCCACAGCACGCACTTACGAGACAGTATACAGTTACCACAGTGGTATTTTAGTTGGCATCGATGGGAAGATATTGTAGGATTTTTATACCCGCTACTCATAGAGTAGAAGGGTATTATAACCTTGTTCAAACCGAAAATGTATGTAACAGGCAGAAGGAGACACCTTCGGCCCCCTTCCGCTCCCGCAAATCGAAAAAACATTGATAACAAGCGCAATTTTGATCCCATATTGTTCATTTTCGGTAAACTATAGCAGCGCTGCTTGCAGCATTGTGCCGAATCGAGTGTGCGTGTACGGTGGTGAAATGGGTTAAGTTGTGGACTGCAAAACGAACAGTACTATTATGCATTTACGGGTTCGAGTCCCGCAAAAATGTTTTTTTTTTTTTATTTTATATTTTGACTTTGCATAAATTTACGGTCAAAATATGATTGTAGCCGTTTTTTTGATCCGTAAATAAATTATGTACAAGCAGCTGGGTAGCGGGTATATTACAGTCGAGCACACTCGACTGTAGCTTTCTTACTTGTTTTTTATACCTTTCGACCATTGAAAATGGTCAAAAAATGGTATACTAACTTTGTGCAAATGTATGTAACAGGCAGAAGGAGGCGTGGCAGACCCCACAAAGTATATATATATTCTAACGCATGATCACTCGCTGAGTCGATTGAGCTATGTCCGTCTGTCTGTCCTGTTTGTCTGTCCGTCTGTCTGTTTGAACGTCTAGATCTTAGCTATTACAAAAGCTAGAGACACCTAATTTCACATGAAGGTTCCTGTATACCATAGGTAGCTCGAGTTTATTTTCAATTTTTGTTGTCACGCCCACCGCCCACGCAAATTAATAATTTACGATTATTAGGAAAAGTATTGAAGTTATAGCTTTCTGCTTTGGTATGAACATAGATAATTACAATATAAATCTATTCTCAAAATGACAATCTGATCGATCAATAAACACTGAAGATAATCATCTAAACGTTTTCCATAGTTACACTGCTTGCGCCTATGCAGAATAGCGTTCGTCATCGTCACAATGCTTTTTTTCAGCCGTAGCGTGTGTACAGCTGATTGCTATGTTTTTACAAGTATATAGATGGCGCTATTCAAAGATAGATCTAATTTAAACAATAGGTGGCGTATGAACGTGTGCAAAGTTTTTTGATGGAATTAAATGTGTGATAATTTGTTTCGAAACTGGGCAAGTGGTATCTTACTGCAGCTTTCTTACTTGTTGTTTCTCGTTTGGCCCCTAACACTTCGATTAAAGATGTGCAAGCATTCATTCAATCTAAGATCTCAACAACGATCCTTGTTGTTGAATAGTTTTAATTTAAGTATGCACGAGACAAGGCATCGTTTAAAATTAATATTTCTGCAGTCAGCTTTAAAAAAGTCTGTAGTGTACATTTTTGGCCGTCGGATTTAATTGTTAAGGAGTATACTCCTAAACAAAAAATTCGTCCTGCAGTTTCTTTGCCAGTAGTTTCCAGTGCCCCGTCTTCGAGTGAGTTTTTTTGCTTATCAACATGTTAGAGGACCTAATGCTAAGCTCTCTAAATTGTTTATTGATTGTGTTTTCTTTGATTACCATATTATAATATGTACTGAAACTTGATTGAAACCAGATGTACTCAGTAGCACAATCTTTACAGATAAGTATACTTTTTTCTGTCGAACAATTGTTAATTAATTGACCTGAATTCATCTGTGTTAAAGTGTCAAATTTCAATATATATTACGTCCTCT
Organism: Zaprionus ghesquierei; assembly: GCA_018904095.1. Lineage (NCBI taxonomy): Eukaryota > Metazoa > Arthropoda > Insecta > Diptera > Drosophilidae > Zaprionus > Zaprionus ghesquierei. The sequence goes on from JAEIGP010000287.1 coordinate 69,696, forward strand.
TCTATTCCCCCTTCTACCTAGAACATCTTTCCTCTATCCAGTCTGTTGCATCCAAGCTATCTGATAGAGATTTTCTTTTAGTCTTCGGTGATTTTAATTTACCAGAAGTTGCATGGATATCTCAATCAGATTTCTTGGTTCCTTCTAGTTTTAATAAATTTCTTATTAGACTTTCTGAACTTTCATTATTTCGAATAAATAATAATTCTAATTTAAATGGTAGAATTCTTGATCTTATCTTTTCATCTGAAGTAATGTTGCAAAACACTATTTCTAGAATTGATCCTTAAGTTTTACCTGAAGATCCTTGCCATCCTACATTAGACTTGTCATTAAATTTGTCGACTCTTGAGCAAACTGTAAATGGTTTTGCCAAATTAAAATCTCGCTGCTTTCGCAAGACCATTTTCATTAAGCTTAATAATTTGATTTTAAATCATGATTGGTCTACTTTTTATATGTGTTCAGATTTGGATATTTGTATCTCATATTTCTATAAATCTATTAATTCATTTTTTGATCAATGTGTTCCCTATGCTTTCCCAGTTAAGTGTAATAAGCCACCTTGGTTTTCTCGTGAATTGATGGGTTGAAGAAATTTAAAAAGTTTAAATCTACTGGAAGTCCCATTAACTATTCTCGGTATATCTTTGTAAGAGCTAACTTCTTTGCTCTGAATACACGCTGCTACGATGATTACTTGAATCGTTGTCGTCTACAGTTTGCCCAGAACCCTTAGCAGTTTTATAACTTTGTTAATTTGAAACGTAAAACTAATAGATTTTCATCTCATCTTTAGAGCATGGATTTTAAAAAATTCATGGTCTATTGTGTTTGTCGAAATGTGCGTAACAGGTAGAAGGAGGCATCTGCGACCCCATAAAGTATATATTTTCTTGCTCAGAATCACTAGCCGAGTCGAATAAGCCATGTCTTGTCTGTCCGTCTGTATGAACGCCATATCTCAGAAACTAAAAAAACTAGAGCCACCAAATTTGGTGACAACACTAATGTCACTTATATCATACGCTGTAAAATTTTTATTAAAATTTGGGCCCCGCCTACTTCAGCCCCCGCAAACCGAAAAACCCGTATTGCAAGCGCCTATATCTTAGAAACTAATAAAGCTAGAGCCACCAAATTTGGTGAAAACACTTATGTGAATCATACGCTGTAAAATTTGTATTAACATTTGGGACACGCCTACTTCCGCATCTGCAAATCGATAAGCCGTATTGCAAGCGCTTATATCTTCGAAGCTAAAAAAGCTAGAGCCACCGAACTTGGTGACAACACTTATGTGAATCATACGCTGTACAATTTTTATTAAACAAATTTTTGAAAAATTCATGGTCAAATACAGTCAACTGTAGCCGTTCTTACTTGTTTTTGCCTATGTTCTAAATGTAAAGTTATGTCATTTTACAGAGGAAATCATCACGTCATAAAGTTTTCCTTTAACTTAACTAAACTTTTAAGAATAACTAAAGTAAATGATCTAGGTTTTCTCTTTGATTAGAAATTGAAATTTGATCGACACGTTACACACATTGTTAACATTAAGTGTGTTGTTTATCATAAAACTAATAAGATTTAAGATCGATTCCCCTTCGTTACTTAGTCAACCTATGTTTAGTTTTCCTTCTAGAGTTACCCATAATGTTTAGCCATTGTTATTGGACTTTTGTTCCAATAATTATAATTTGCATGACCCTTTTCGTCTTCTCTGCGATCATTATAATACATTTTTTAGACTTCTCAACTTAGAGTCCTCTCCATTGCAACAAATGTTGGATAGGCTAGAATTTTGTTTTTTTTGCCGGAATTAAATTAAATTAAATTATAATAAGTTATATTTTATAATTAAAATAAATTATATTCCATTTTAAAATATTGAACTTCAGTAAAATTAAAATTGAATTATTAAATAAAATTACTTACCTTTATATATATTTTGTATCTGCTTTTCTGTTACTTTTACGTCTTACGTATTAGTTGATTAATTATTAATTAAAATTAATAAATAAATAAATAAATAAACAAATAAATAAATAAATAAATAAATAAATAAATAAATAAATAAATAAATAAAAAAAATAAATAAATAAATAAGTAAATAAATAAATAAATAAATAAATAAATGAATAAATAAATAAATAAATAAATAAATAAATAAATAAATAAATAAATAAATAAATAAATAAATAAATAAATAAATAAATAAATAAATAAATAAATAAATAAATAAATAAATAAATAAATAAATAAATAAATAAATAAATAAATAAATAAATAAATAAATAAATAAATAAATAATTAAATAAATGAATAAATGAATAAATAAATAAATAAATAAATAAATAAATAAAAAATAAATAAATAAATAAATAGATAAATAAATAAATAAATAAATAAATAAATAAATAAAAAAGTAAATAAATAAATAAATAAATAAATAAATAAATAAATAAATAAATAAATAAATAAATAAGTAAATAAATAAATAAATAAATAAATAAATAAATAAATAAATAAATAAATAATTAAATAAATGAATAAATGAATAAATGAATGAATGAATAAATAAATAAATAAATAAATAAATAAATAAATAAATAAATAAATAAATAAATAAATAAATAAATAAATAAATAGATAAATAAATAAATTAATAAATAAATAAATAAATAAATAAATAAATAAATAAATAAATAAATAAATAAATAAATAAATAAATAAATAAATAAATAAATAAATAAATAAATAAATAAATAAATAAATAAATAAATAAATAAATAAATAAATAAATAAACTCCAAGGACTAACTGAGGGTTTTATGACATCAACGGCTAACATTCGATCGATTTCGTCATAAATAAACTTCTCAGCTGGGCTGACGGGATAGAAGCGCAGTTTGACGTGCTTTGCTTCTTCAACATCAATATGATGTTCATTAAGCGAAGTTTGACCAAGTTTATTTAAAACGTTGGGAAACAACTTTTTAACAACAGCGAGCTGATAAAGCTGCTGGGGGCTGAATGGATAAGAATTCGGATCGGCGAGTCTAACGAAGCGCAGGGACAATCAATTACGCCAATGATATTGGGAGAAAGCTGAAATATGCTCCAAAGATCCTGAGCCAAGATAAGATTTTGTTTTATAGACGGAATAATACAGCTTGATTGGTTTGACTAAATTTTTATATGATACTTAAAATTTCTGCAAAGCGATTACTAATGGGAAGAGTTTGACTAAAGATATGATTCTTTATTTTTAAATAGTTTTTCAGTCTCTCATCATACGAGCGATGATAAAAAGGGACAGTAGTAAACGATAGAGAGGGTTGCTCAACCGAAAGAAAAACTTGATCAGACGAATCTGATGTTGTACTCTGTTCGGGCTTAGCAATAGTCAAATTTATGCTTTCAGGGGCACCCGAGTGTTGTTGGGTGCTCCCTGCCGACGGTTTTCCTTTAGTTTTTGCAAGCAATGTTTACATTGTGGCTTTTGAACATTAAATCTAGTCAATTATCTAGTTCATCGCAATTCCCGCACTTAAGTTATGCATGGGCGTTACGAAGAGCAGCAAGTTCGAGATCAGGTTGAACGTCTTCTTTGGGGTCAGAACACGATTCTTCAAAGGCTTAAATTTTCCTTTGGGGGGTAAAAGAATTTGACCTCCGTACTTCCTCAGCTCGTTGAGTTCGTACACTAAATTCTCACTCATCTCTACAAGGCGACGAAAATGTCCAACAGAATGTACAGGTTGGTACAGCAATTTCTGACGTGTGTCAGGCAACAAATTATTTTTAAAAAATTGGACTAACTCTTCTTCGTCAACTTTTATGGAGGATATATCGATAAGCGAAGCCCCGATTTCGTAAAAAGCTGAGAAGGGTTCTCCGAACTTTTGCTTATGCGATATTATTAACTTGATAGATATAAAAAAACTGAGCGGTAATCTTTATAGTGTTGGCAAAGAGCAGAGCAGAAATCAGACCAAACTATGCGGTTGACTTGCTTATGGTATCTCCAATACCAATCTCGGGCTTTGCCAGCAAATAGCACACCCCGAAACCTTCTGGGGATCCATCGAAGTATAAATTCCACTTCTGCATAATATCTCCAGTCTTACGAGTAAACAGGAATGAAGTTACGGGAGTCGGAGTTCATCGCACGTGACCAGATGGGACTTGAACATCAACGGGATTTGTTTGGGTGTTCAAGGAAGGCATTAATCGAAATACAGATTGTTCAATCATACTCTAAACAAGTAAAGAAGCCTACAGTCGAGCGTGCCCGACAGTAAGATACCATTCGCCCAGTTTCGAAACAAATTATCACACATTTAATTCCATCAAAAAACGCTGCACAAGTTTATCCGCCACCTATTGTTTAAATTATATCTACTTTTGAATAACGCCATCTACATGTGAAAACTGCATAGCTTTACACACGCTACGGCCGAAACGAAGCATCGTGACGATGACGTCACAACGCGCAGAACAGGCACAAGCAGTGGAAGTATGGAAAACGGAAACATGGATAACTTCTGTGTTTATCATTCGATTGGATTGCAATTGGGGAAATAGATTTATATTGCAATTATTTATGTTCATACCAAAGCAGAATAATGTAACTTTAATACTTCTCCTGATAATCGAAAATGATCGATTTGCGTGGGCGGTGGGCGTGCCACCTTTAATTTCAAATATATTTCAACTGCACATGATTAATAGGAACTATCATGCCGATTTTGGTGTCTGTAACTGTAAAACTTTCCTTAATATTCGAAAATTATCGATTTGCGTGGGCGTGGCACCCCAAATTTGAAAAACGAATTCTGCGCATAGTTTACAGGAACCATCATGCCAAATTTGGTGTCTGTAACTGTAATACTTTCCTTAATATTCGTAAATTATCAATTTGCGTGGGCGGTGGGCGCGGCACTCCAAATTTGAAATAAACTTGATCTGCGTATAGTATACAGGAACCATCATGTCAAATTTGGTGTCTCTAGCTATTTTAATAGCTGAGATCTCGACGTTCATACAGACAGACGGACAGACAGACAGACAGCCAGACAGACGGACATGGCTCAATAGACTCGGCTGTTGATCTTGAGCCAGAATATATATACTTTATGGGGTCTGCCTTGTCTCCTTCTGCCTGTTACATACTTTTGCACAAACTTAGTATACCATTTTTGACCATTTTCAATGGCCGAATGGTATAAAAATGTACAAAAACAAGTAAGAAAGCTACATTCGAGTGTGCTCGACTGTAACATACCCGCTACCCAGCTGCTCGTACATCATTTATTTGCGGAACAAAAAAAAAAACGGCTACAATCATATTTTGACCGTGAAAGGCTATGGAATATTTATGCAAAGTCAAAATCTAAAATAAAAAAAAAAACATTTTTGCACACATTTCATTTTTGATGCGGGCGGGACTCGAACCCGTAAATGCATAATAATACTGTTCGTTTTGCAGTCCACAACTTAACCCATTTCACCACCGTACACGCATACACGATTCGGCACAATGCTGCAAACAGCGCTGCCGGCAACGCTGCTTACAGCTATGGAAAACGTTAAGCTGAATAACTTCTGTGTTTATTAACCAATTGTTACTAAATTTTCAGAGATCATTTGGCTAGCTATAGTTATCATGTAAACCGAAAATGAACAAAATGGCATCAAAATTGCGCTTGTAATCAATGTTTTTCGATTTACGAGGGCGGAAGGGGGCGTGGCCAAAATCCAAAATAAACTTGATCAGCGTGCAATAATAACACATATTGTCACCAACTTTGGTAGTCCTAGCTCTTATAATAGCTGAGATCTAGATTTTCACACGGACAGACAGACGGACAGACAGACGGACAGACAGACGGACAGACGGACATGGCTATATCGACTCGGCTGTTGATCCTGAGCCAGAATATATATACTTTATGGGGTCGGAGGTGTCTCCTTCCGCCTGTTACATACATTTTCGGTTTGAACAAACTTATAATACCCTTCTACTCTATGAGTAGCGGGAAGGCTTTACCATTAGACATGAAGTGTACCCTATCTACAGGAATTGTTAAGGCATTCAAGGATTCATTATATATCTTAAACTTTATTTCTTAAGTCATACAAAATTTATTCAGCACATGGCATTTTGTATTATACGCAACCAGTTGGAAACAGAAGGCTAATAATATTAATTTATTACGCGAATCTACTATATATACTATATATATATATATATATATATATATATATATATATATATATATATATATATATATATATATATATATATATATATATATATATATATATATATATATATATATATATATATATATATTTATAATAATATCTAATATGTATATATATATATATATATATATATATATATATATATATATATATATATTAGATATTATATATATAAACAAGTAAGAAAGCTACAGTCGAGTGTGCTCGACTGTAATGAATATAGCCGCTACTTATATTTTGACCGTAGAAAGGCCATAGATTTACTTACAATATTTATGCAAAGTCAAAAAATAAAACAAAACAAAAATTTTTTGCACACATTTAAATTTTGATGCGGGCGGGACTCGTACCCGTAAGTGTATAATAGTACTGTTCGTTTTGCAGTCCACAACTTAGCCCATTTCACCACCGTACACGCACACACTATTCGGCACAATGGTGCAAGCAGCGTTGCTAGCAGTATGTAACAGGCAGAAGGAGACATTGCAGACCCTATAAACTATATATATTCTGGCTTAGGATCAACAGCCGAGTCGATTGAGCCATGTCCGTCTGTCCGTCTGTCTGTCTGTCTGTCTGTCCTTCTGTCTGTATGAACGTCAAGATCTCAGCTATTACAAAAGCTAGAGACACCAAATTTGACATGATGGTTTCTGTATACCATACGCAGATCAAGTTTATTTCAAATTTGGAGTGCCACGCCCACCGCCCACGCAAATCGATAATCTACAAATATTAATGAAAGTTTTTAGGTTACAGATTTCTGCTTTCGAACACGTAAAGATGCTGATATTATGCACCCTTTCCCAAAACAAGATCCCATCAGGCGAAATCAGGATGGGAGCTGCCAAACATAAGGATGGTCTCAACGGATAGGTCAGCAGTGAATGCAGAGGCGCCGACTTAGCGGCAACCCGTCGAGAGCGATTGGGCAGACGCTGAAACAGGAGCGTCGTCAGGGCTTCCTCGAGCTCATGAAAATGGTAAATGATGTCCTGAGACCAGCTGCTCAACCGGGATGCTAGGGCCGAGACACACGTACCCTGCGGTGCGTTCCTAAGTACTCGTCCAGAGCACCGACCTCCGAAGCCGCCACCCAGGATGCAGCCGAAGGAGTAGCCAGGAGACAGGAGCAGCCCGAAGTGGGGCCCAAGATATCCACCTGATAGACGGCGCGGTCACTTTCAACAGTGGCGGAAGGAAGATCCCATGCCAGTTGACGAGCCAGGGTACGCCAACAGCCCTGACTTCATATCCTCAGCCAGCTGTTTTCTCTGCTTCCGTCAAGCCTCGTGTCCACGTGGTAGTTGGCCTGGAAACGGACGAACCACCAGATCAAAAAGTGGAGGATCTGCGCAAGTGGAATTTAAGAGCGCTAGACAGACCAGCAGGACACAGTTTCCGCGACTGTGACTCAGAAAATTTGAAAATCGGCTGGACGTGATGAGGACGGAAAACACGCGGCCGTAAATGAATCCCGCCAAGAAGAACGTCCATTAGCCATAAGCTTTAAAGAAAACGTAGAATCTAAGATTACAGAAATAGGCAATAGAAAACAAGATGGAAAACGTACGCTGCTGTCATTCGAGGAAATGATGCTCCGGTATCTAGAAGCCAGAAGACGAATCTTCGAGGAGCATCAAGCGACGGGCATGCGGCTCATATCCCGGAAGGTCCAAAAGGCGAGGCTACGGCTACAGCGACGATGCAGGCGTAGAGAAGTAGTGGTGAAAACCGTAAATTTTTTGTTTGTCCATATTTGGAACAGACCGCCTACCTCGGAGTCGACTTCTGGCAAATGTTTGAGCTCGCTCCAGAAGTCACCGGCGAAGATGCCGGACCGAAACAGGATCGTCAGGTGGCAGAACTGCAGGCGCATCGAATGGCGCACTTCCCCGAGGAGAACACGGATCCTGAAAAATGGAAATTATCAGCGGAGCAGGAAGAACAGCTGGAGCAGGTACAGCGTGAGTTCCTTACTTTTGAGCAGCATGGCCTCGGCAGTACTAGAGTCGACTACCGTGCTCATCGAAGGAACAGAGGTCTTCAAAGACCGACTGTATCCGATGTCACCAGCAAGGGTGACACCAAGCGGTGTTTGAGGAGGAAGTGGATAGGATGAAAGAGCTCGGAGTCATCGAGGAAAGCAAGAGCCCTTGGAGCAATCGGATGACTGTCGTGGCGAAGCCAACTATATCGACTCGGCTGTTGATCCTGAGCCAGAATATATATACTTTATGGGGTCGGAGGTGTCTCTTTCTGCTTGTTACATACATTTTCGGTTTGAACAAAGTTGTAATACCCTTCTACTCTATGAGTAGCGGGTATAACAAGAAACAGTTACCCGACATGAAGGTGGAGGACGTCCTGCTCTACAAGCGGACCACCCTACAGCACGTAAGCGATTCAGTTGAGCTCAGAGTGGAAGCTATGGATCCCAGGTGCTCTGACTGGTGCGCTTATCGCGCGAGCACACGCCGAGCCAACCGCAGCCCATGAAGGACAAGCGAAGTCCTTGGAACTCCTGAGCCGCCATTCCCGGAATGGCCATACAGGTTCGCAATTTTGTGAGTAACTGCGACGTCTGCAAGGAGACGAAGGCGCAGAATTAACGCATGCAAGTGGGCATCGGCGAAAGAGTGGGCACCGAGAGGCCGTTTCTGAAGCTGTACATTGACTTCCTCGGAAAATACCCGCGTTCAAGGAGAGGACACTCGTATGTTTTCATCAAACTTCTCGAAATTTACATTTTTGAAGGCGATGCTAGAAGCGTCCGCGGCCGCGGTCTTTGAGTTCCTTGTGTATGAGGTTTTCTTTAAGTTCGGAGTGCCGGAGGTGATACACTCCGACAATGGCAAAGTTCACCTCTAAAATGTTCGAGGAAATGATAAAAAACTTCGGGATCAACCACATTAGAGCGCTAATGTACTCACCATCCAGCAACGCGGAAGGATGACCCGCAGTGTATTGTAGGCGATCCGCAGCTACCTCGAAGAAGACCACAGGGAATGGGATGCCCATCTACCGAAGATAGAGGTCGCAACCCGAAACTCCATGCACACAGTCACCGGACAAACACAGTTTTTCACTTGTATTTAAATGGAGCGTGCCACAAGTTGGCCCGAAAACTGGGGTCTTTTGTGCAACCACGAAATGGATGGCATGAGTTCGAGGGACAGGCTGGCGATCATCCATGCGCAGGTGCGCGATAAACTCGACCAGTCGTACGAGGTGAGCCGACAGCGCTATGACCAAAAAGCTAGAAACTTCTGTAGAGTGCCCGGCCAAGAAGCTTACCGCCGAAAGTTTGTGTCGAGTGACTTCTCAAAAAACTTCATCGCAAAGTTCGCAAGGAAATTCTTTAGGGCCCATTGTAGTGCAGGCAGTCGAAAACAACGCCTATCTGTTGCAAGACGTCCAAGGACGACGGCTGGGAGTCTATCACGCCAAAGACATCCGCGCCTGAAACTGATCACGACCACACCAACAACAACAAAACACATATAGAAGCGTGAAGGGTGCAGCAGAAGTTAGCCCGGCTTTTAGATCGTGGGCCCGGCCGTGGCCAGGGTGAGCCGATATTTAGAAAAAATGCCCCCATTAATTTGTCGCTCTGCAGGATCAGCTGCGTCCCTCAAAATATTGGGTGCTGTTGCATTATATCCAAACAGCTGTTGGTATCGATACGAAATCTATCGGTAAAAACAGCTGCTCTAGCACTGAGACTTCTGCCAATAGAGAAAGCAGTGCAAACCAGCGGTGGCGGGGTTAGCGGGAAGAGTGGACTGTCAGAGAGTCTTCCTTAAGTCTATTCGGACAGCGACCCCCGCTCACCGTCGAGGATCAACAGGATCAACAGCCGGGTCTATTGAGCCATGTCCGTCTGTCTGTATGAACGTCGAGATCTCAGCTACTACAAAAGCTAGAGACACCAAATTGACATGATGGTTGCTGTATACCATACGCGGATTAAGTTTATTTCAAATTTGGAGTGCCTCCCCCACCGCCCATGCAATCCATAATTTATTAAGGAAAGCAAACATACAGTTTGATTGGTTTGACTAAATTTTTATATGATACTTCAAATTGCTGCATAGCGATTACTAATGGAAAGAGTTTGACTAAAGATACGATTCTTTATTTCTAAATAGTTTTTCAGTCTCTCATCATACGAGCGATGATAAAAAGGGACAGTAGTAAACGATAGAGAGGGTTGCTCAACCGAAAGAAAAACTTGATCAGATGAATCTGATGTTGTACTCTGTTCGGGCTTAGCAATAGTCAAATTTATGCTTTCAGGGGCACCCGAGTGTTGTTGGGTGCTCCCTGCCGAGGGTTTTCCTTAAGTTTTTGCAAGTTTTTTTTTAAGTCTACGACAACCATAGTGAAATATACGTCAAGACGCAAGACAATTCTCCCAAATGTTATCTAGTTCATCGCAATTCCCGCACTTAAGTTATGCTTGGGCGTTACGAAGAGCAGCAAGTTCGAGATCTTGTTGAACGTCTTCTTCTTCGGGGTCAGAATACGATTCTTCAAAGGCTTACATTTTCCTTTGGGGGGTAAAAGACTTTGACTTCCGTACTTCCTTAGCTCGTTGAGTTCGTACACTAAACGCAAATGTCCAACAGAATGTACAGGTTGGTACAGCAATTTCTGACGTGTGTCAGGCAACAAATTATTTTTAAAAAATTGGACTAACTCTTCTTCGTCAACTTTTATGGACGATATATCGATAAGCGAAGCCCCGCTTTCGTAAAAAACTGAGAAGGGTTCTCCGAACTTTTGCTTTTGCGATATTATTAACTTGATAGATATAAAAAAACTGAGCGGTAATCTTTATAGTGTTGGCAAAGAGCAGAGCAGAAATCAGACCAAACTATGCGGTTGACTTGCTTATGGTATCTCCAATACCAATCTCGGGCTTTGCCAGCAAATAGCACACCCCGAAACCTTCTGGGGATCCATCGAAGTGTAAATTTCACTTCTGCATAATATCTCCAGTCTTACGAGTAAACAGGAATGAAGTTACGGGAGTCGGAGTTTCTCGCACGTGACCAGATGGGACTTGAACATCAACGGGATTTGTTTGGGTGTTCAAGGAAGGCATTAATCGAAATACAGATTGTTCAATCATACTCTAAACAAGTAAAGAAGCCTACAGTCGAGCGTGCCCGACAGTAAGATACCATTCGCCCAGTTTCGAAACAAATTATCACACATTTAATTCCATCAAAAAACGCTGCACAAGTTTATCCGCCACCTATTGTTTAAATTATATCTACTTTTGAATAGCGCCATCTACATGTGAAAACTGCATAGCTTTACACACGCTACGGCTGACGTCACGACGCGCAGAACAGGCACAAGCAGTGGAAGTATGGAAAACGGAAACATGGATAACTTCTGTGTTTATCATTCGATTGGATTGTAATTTAGAAAATTGATTTATATTGCAATTATTTATGTTCATACCAAAGCAAAATAATGTAACTTTAATACTTCTCCTGATAATCGAAAATGATCGATTTGCGTGGGCGGTGGGCGTGCCACCTTAAATTTCAATTAAATTTCATCTGCGCATGATTAATAGGAACTATCATGCCAAATTTGGTGTCTGTAACTGTAAAACTTTCCTTAATATTCAAAAAACGCATTCTGCGCATAGTTTACAGGAACCATCATGCCAAATTTGGTGTCTGTAACTGTAATACTTTCCTTAATATTCGTAAATTACCGATTTGCGCGGGCGGTGAGCGCGGCTCTCCAAATTTGAAATAAACTTGATCTGCGTATGGTATACAGGAACCATTATGTCAAATTTGGTGTCTCTTGCTTTTGTAATATCTGAGATCTCGACGTTCATACAGACAGACGGACAGACGGACAGACAGACAGCCAAAAAGACGGACAGACGGACATGGCTCAATAGACGGACATGGCTCAATAGACTCGGCTGTTGATCCTGAGCCAGAATATATATACTTTATGGGATCTTCCATATCTCCTTCTGCCTGTTACATACTTTTGCACAAACTTAGTATACCATTTTTGACCATTTTCAATGGTCGAATGGTATAAAAATGTACAAAAACAAGTAAGAATGCTACATTCGAGTGTGCTCGACTATGGAAAACTTTAAGCTGAATAACTTCTGTGTTTATTATCCGATTGTTACCAAATTTTCAGAGATCATTTGGCTAGCCATAGTTATCATGTAAACCGAAAATGACCAATATGGCATCAAAATTGCGCTTGTAATCAATGCTTTCTCGATTTACGGGGGGAAGGGGGCGTGGCCAAAATCCAAAATAAACTTAATCAGCGTGCAATAATAACACATATTGTCACCAAATTTGGTAGTCCTAGCTCTTATAATAGCTGAGATCTCGATTTTCACACGGACAGACAGACGGACAGACGGACATGGCTATATCGACTCGGCTGTTGATCCTGAGCCACAATATATATACTTTATGGGGTCGAAGGTGTCTCCTTCTGCCTGTTACATATATTTTCGGTTTAAACAAAGTTATAATACCCTTCTACTCTATGAGTAGCGGGTATAAAAACATAAGAAGGCTTTACCATTAGACATGAAGTGTACCCTATCTACAGGAATTGTTAAGGCATTCAAGGATTCATTATATTCATTCATTATATATCTTAAACTTTATTTCTTAAGTCATACAAAATTTATTCAGCACATGGCATTTTGTATTATACGGCTAAGGCTAATAATATTAATTAATTACGCGAATCTACTATATAATATATATATATATATATATATATATATATATATATATATATATATATATATATATATATATATATATATATATATATATATATATATATATATATATATATATATATATACAAGTAAGAAAGCTACAGTCGAGTGTGCTCGACTGTAATGAATATACCCGCTACCTATATTTTGACTGTAAAAAGGCCATAGATTTACTTACAATATTTATGCAAAGTCAAAAAAAAAAAAAAAAAAAAATTTTTTTTCACACATTTAAATTTTGATGCGGGCGGGACTCGTACCCGTAAGTGCATAATAGTACTGTTCGTTTTGCAGTCCACAACTTAGCCCATTTCACCATCGTACACGCACACACTATTCGGCACAATGCTGCAAGCAGCGTTGCTAGCAGTATGTAACAGGCAGAAGGAGACATTGCAGACTCCATAAAGTATATATATTCTGCCTAAGGATCAACAGCCGAGTCGATTGAGCCATGTCCGTCTGTCCGTCTGTCTGTCTGTCTGTCTGTCTGTCTGTATGAACGTCGAGATCTCAGATATTACAAAAGCTAGAGACACCAAATTTGACATGATGGTTTCTGTATACCATACGCAGATCAAGTTTATTTCAAATTTGGAGTGCCACGCCCACCGCCTACGCAAATCGATAATTTACAAATATTAATGAAAGTAATTAGGTTACAGATTTCTGCTTTTGAACACGTAAAAATGCTGATATTATGCACCCTTTCCCAAAACAAGATCCCATCAGGCGAAATCAGGATGGGAGCTGCCAAACATAAGGATGGTCTTAACGGATAGGTCAGCTGTGAATGCAGAGGCGCCGACTTAGCGGTAACCCGTCGAGAGCGATTTGGCAGACGCTGAAACAGGAGCGTCGTCAGGGCTTCCTCGAGCTCATAAAAATGGTAAATGATGTCCTTAGACCAGCTGCTCAACCAGGATGCTAGGGCCGAGACACACGTACCCTGCGGTGCGTTCCTAAGTACTCGTCCAGAGCACCGACCTCCGAAGCCGCCACCCAGGATGCAGCCGAAGGAGTAGCCAGGAGACAGGAGCAGCCCGGAGTGGGGCCCAAGATATCCAGCTGATAGACGGCGCGGTCACTTTCAACAGTGGCGGAAGGAAGATCCCATGCCAGTTGTCGAGCCAGGGTACGCCAACAGCCCTGACTTCATATCCTCAGAAGGAAATAGGAATGTTTGCAACAGGTATTGTACGTAAAAATCGCATAAGAAATTGCCAACTGCTCTCAGATGCGGAATTAAAAAAACGCGGAAGGGGGTCTTTTGATATAAAATGCGAAATGAACCATAATCTTGTGTGTGTAAAATGGTTTGACAATAAGCCTGTTCAACTAATATCTTCGTGTGAAGGTGATCAGCCTGTTGGAATATGCAAACGTTGGAGCCCAAAAGAATAAACTTACATTGATATTTCAAGGCCAGCTATTGTTACTTCATACAATAAAGGTATGGGTGAAGTAGATTTGGCAGATATGCTGATGGAGCTCTACAAAATTAACCACCGATCGAAAAAGTGGTACATAAGAATTTTTTATTGGTGCCTGGGAACATCCGTTACAAATGCTTGGCTACTGTATAGGAAACAATTGAACTTGGTAAACCCAAACCAAAAACATATTCCCCTTATAAAATTTCAATCGGAAATTGCCCATGAACTTTTACATTCCACTGACGCTACTTCATTTCAAAAAAGGAGAGGTCGACCAACAAATGCAGAAAGAGAAAGCTCAGTGGTATCATTGGGATCCCCAAGCAGTGTTTCTTCGCATCAATCAAAGAAGTACAAATTTCAGACAAATCCTTCAGTGTCACAACGTTATGATAAAGTTGAACATTGGGTAGTTTTTGGAGAAAGAGGACGTTGCAGACTGTGCAAAACTGCAACACCGATGACCAAATGCCTTAAATGCAAAGTCCATCTGTGCTGCCATAACAATAAAAACTGTTTTTTGTCATACCACACTTAAATGGTCATTATAAAGAAAAATATTTCATATTCTGTGAATTATAAAAAAAACAATGCTTACACACCACTACTGCCCAATGTTGCTCACAAGCAACTTTCGCTACCGCCCAAACTAATGGGCATGGCATACTAAAATTTGTTGCTAAATTTTTCTAAAAATAAATGTAAAAACATTAAAGATAAAAAAAAATTTTAATTTCACGGGGAAAAAGTTGGGCACGAAAGGGTTAATCGAAATACAGATTGTTCAATCATACTCTAAACAAGTAAAGAAGCCTACAGTCGAGCGTGCCCGACAGTAAGATACCATTCGCCCAGTTTCGAAACAAATTATCACACATTTAATTCCATCAAAAAACGCTGCACAAGTTTATCCGCCACCTATTGTTTAAATTATATCTACTTTTGAATAGCGCCATCTACATGTGAAAACTGCATAGCTTTACACACGCTACGGCTGACGTCACGACGCGCAGAACAGGCACAAGCAGTGGAAGTATGGAAAACGGAAACATGGATAACTTCTGTGTTTATCGTTCGATTGGATTGTAATTTAGGAAATTGATTTATATTGCAATTATTTATGTTCATACCAAAGCAGAATAATGTAACTTTAATACTTCTCCTGATAATCGAAAATGATCGATTTGCGTGGGCGGTGGGCGTGCCACCTTAAATTTCAAATAAATTTAATCTGCGCATGATTTATAGGAACTATCATGCCAAATTTGGTGTCTGTAACTGTAAAACTTTCCTTAATATTCAAAAAACGCATTCTGCGCATAGTTTACAGGAACCATCATGCCAAATTTGGTGTCTGTAACTGTAATACTTTCCTTAATATTCGTAAATTACCGATTTGCGCGGGCGGTGGGCGCGGCTCTCCAAATTTGAAATAAACTTGATCTGCGTATACAGGAACCATTATGTCAAATTTGGTGTCTCTTGCTTTTGTAATATCTGAGATCTCGACGTTCATACAGACAGACGGACAGACGGACAGACAGACAGCCAAAAAGACGGACAGACGGACATGGCTCAATAGACGGACATGGCTCAATAGACTCGGCTGTTGATCCTGAGCCAGAATATATATACTTTATGGGATCTTCCATATCTCCTTCTGCCTGTTACATACTTTTGCACAAACTTAGTATACCATTTTTGACCATTTTCAATGGTCGAATGGTATAAAAATGTACAAAAACAAGTAAGAATGCTACATTCGAGTGTGCTCGACTGTAATATACCCGCTACCCAGCTGCTCGTACATCATTTATTTGCGGAACAAAAAAAACGGCTTAAATAATATTTTGACCGTAAAAGGCTATGGACTTACAATATTTATGCAAAGTCAAAATCTAAAATAAAAAAAAAACATTTTTGCACACATTTAATTTTTGATGCGGGCGGGACTCGAAACCGTAAATGCATAATAGTACTGTTCGTTTTGCAGTCCACAACTTAACCCATTTCACCACCGTACACGCACACACGATTCGGCACAATGCTGCAAGCAGCGCTGCCGGCAGCGATGCTTACAGCTTTGGAAAACTTTAAGCTGAATAATTTCTGTGTTTATTATCCGATTGTTACCAAATGTATATGTTCTTTTTATAGCCGCTACTCATAGAGTAGAAGGGTATTATAACTTTGTTCAAACCGAAGATGTATGTAACAGGCAGAAGGAGACACCTCCGACCCCATAAAGTATATATATTCTGGCTCAGGATCAACAGCCGAGTCGATATAGCCATGTCCGTCTGTCCGTCTGTCTGTCCGTGTGAAAATCTAGATCACAGCTATTATAAGAGCTAGGACTACCAAATTTGGTGACATAATGTGTTATTATTGCACGCTGATCAAGTTTTTTTTTGGATTTTGGCTACGCCCCCTTCCGCCCCCGTAAATCGAAAAAAACATTGATTACAAGCGCAATTTTAATGCCATATTGTTCCTTTTCGGTTTATGATAACTATAGCTAGCCAGATGATCTCTGAAAATTTGGTAACAATCGGATAATAAACACAGAAGTTATTCAGCTTAACGTTTTCCATAGCTGTAAGCTGCGCTGCCGGCAGCGCTGCTTGCAGCATTGTGCCGAATCGTGTGTGCGTGTATGGTGGTGAAATGGGCTAAGTTGTGGACTGCAAAACGAACAGTACTATTATGCATTTACGGGTTCGAGTCCCGCCCGCATCAAAAATTAAATGTGTGCAAAAATGTTTTTTTTTTATTTTATATTTTGACTTTGCATAAATATTATAAGTCCATAGCCATTTACGGTCAAAATATGATTGTAGCCGTTTTTTTGTTCCGCAAATAAATTATGTACAACCAGCTGGGTAGCGGGTATATTACAGTCGAGCACACTCGACTGTAGCTTTCTTACTTGTTTTTTTTAGAACTTTTACTTTCATTTTTGAATATGCATTAGTTGGTGGTCGTGCATTTTATTTAATATTTTTTTATTGGCTTACAATGAACTTAGTTAACAAGTGGAGAAGTGACAGTCTCTTAAATCAGCCGTGTGCGATTGTTAGAGCGCAGCTTTTTCTTATATTTTTTTATTTTTATTTTTTATTTAATTGTATGTTTAGGTTATGAGAATAAATATCAACGAAAACACGCATCATGCATTCAGACTTTGTTTTTGTCATGCATGAATTTCCGAATGGTCTCATAATGTAACTTTGGCAGAATTTGCATAATGGCCGAATGGAGAAGTGGTGGACCTCATAGGTAATGGGTCCAAGGTTCGATTCCGTATGCATGCGTGTCATGGTGGGGTATATACAACTTTTCTTATTTTTTCCAAAAAAAAGTGTTTGCCTCCCTTTTTGAGCTACCTTCATGAAACTTTGTATACATTTTTCTTATTGCTGCCCACTGTAAATATGTGGGAACGAGCCGGTACGGACTGATTCATCGTGTAGATGCCATAGAATTTATCGGTCGTTTTGTTAACAAAATTTATTGAAAGTTAGAGTACTCTAAAACACTTTCCATTAAAGTATATAAAGAGGTATTAAAAGGGTACATATGGTTTTTTACAGGCACGTATTCAATTTATAGTCCTCAACAGGTAAAATAATTATTTTTACTTTTTAAGTGATAAATCTTGGATTTTTTTGGTACCTGAATAAAAGTTATACGTTTTCAAAACTTTTCACTCCTTTTGCCGGCAGCGCTGCTTGGATTGTGCCGAATAGTGTGTGCGTGTACGGTGGTGAAATGGGTTAAGTTGTGGACTGCATAACGAACAAAACTATTATGCATTTACGGGTTCGAGTCCCACCCGCTTCAAAAATTAAATGTGTGCAAAAAATTATTTTTTTTATTTTAGATTTTGACTTTGCATAAATATTGTAAGTCCATGGCCTTTTACGGTCAAAATATGATTGTAGCCGTTCTTAATTGTTCCGCAAATAGTTTTCATGTACGAGCAGCTGGGTAGCGGGTATATTACAGTCGAGCACACTCGAATGTAGCTTTCTTACTTGTTTTTTTTTTTTAATTTAGAATTTGACTTTGCATAAATATTGTGAGTCCGTGGCCTTTTACGGTCAAAATATGATTGTAGCCATTCTTTATTGTTCCGCAAATAATTTTCATGTACGAGAAGCTGGGTGCGGGTATATTACAATCGAGCACGCTCGACTGTAACTTTCTTACTTGTTTCACAATAGTAGAAACAGGTGTTTGTGTAAGAAGTTTATTGATAGTGTCAATAATGCGTAATGTAATTTTTTGTTGTTGTTCTTTTTTTTGCTATCTATTAATAGTTTACATTACATACACACACACATAGGCTAAAACGATGCAGACGATATACTGTAATGACGCGGTCATCGGAGGTATGAAAAACGTTTTTTTCAGTTACTTCTGTATTTATTGTCCGATCGGATTGTAATTTTGGGTTTGGGTGCATATTATCAGCATCTTTACGTGTTCAAAAAATATCTGTAACCTATTTACTTTCGTTAAAATTCAAAAATTATCCATTTGCGTGGACGGTGGGTGTGGCACCTCAAATTTTAAATAAACATCTACGCATGATTTACAGGAATCATCATGCCCATTTTGGTGTCTGTAACTTTAATGCTTTCCTTAATAAATTATGGATTGCATGGGCGGTGGGGGTGGCACTCCAAATTTGAAATAAACTTGATCTGCGTATGGTATACAGCAACCATCATGTCAATTTGGTGTCTCTAGCTTTTGTAATAGCTCAGATCTCGACGTTCATACAGACAGACGGACAGACGGACATGGCTCAATAGACTCAATAGACTCAATGCTAGAGCAGCTGTTTTTACCGATAGATTTCGTATCGATACCAACAGCTGTTTGGATATAATGCAACAGCACCCAATATTTTGAGGGACGCAGCTGATCCTGCAGAGCGACAAATTAATGGGGGCATTTTTTCTAAATATCGGCTCACCCTGGCCACGGCCGGGCCCACGATCTAAAAGCCGGGCTAACTTCTGCTGCACCCTTTACGCTTCTATATGTGTTTTGTTGTTGTTGGTGTGGTCGTGATCAGTTTCAGGCGCGGATGTCTTTGGCGTGATAGACTCCCAGCCGTCGTCCTTGGACGTCTTGCAACAGATAGGCGTTGTTTTCGACTGCCTGCACTACAATGGGCCCTAAAGAATTTCCTTGCGAACTTTGCGATGAAGTTTTTTGAGAAGTCACTCGACACAAACTTTCGGCGGTAAGCTTCTTGGCCGGGCACTCTACAGAAGTTTCTAGCTTTTTGGTCATAGCGCTGTCGGCTCACCTCGTACGACTGGTCGAGTTTATCGCGCACCTGCGCATGGATGATCGCCAGCCTGTCCCTCGAACTCATGCCATCCATTTCGTGGTTGCACAAAGACCCCAGTTTTCGGGCCAACTTGTGGCACGCTCCATTTAAATACAAGTGAAAAACTGTGTTTGTCCGGTGACTGTGTGCATGGAGTTTCGGGTTGCGACCTCTATCTTCGGTAGATGGGCATCCCATTCCCTGTGGTCTTCTTCGAGGTAGCTGCGGATCGCCTACAATACACTGCGGGTCATCCTTCCGCGTTGCTGGATGGTGAGTACATTAGCGCTCTAATGTGGTTGATCCCGAAGTTTTTTATCATTTCCTCGAACATTTTAGAGGTGAACTTTGCCATTGTCGGAGTGTATCACCTCCGGCACTCCGAACTTAAAGAAAACCTCATACACAAGGAACTCAATGACCGCGGCCGCGGACACTTCTAGCATCGCCTTCAAAAATGTAAATTTCGAGAAGTTTGATGAAAACATACGAGTGTCCTCTCCTTGAACGCGGGTATTTTCCGAGGAAGTCAGTACAGCTTCAGAAACGGCCTCTCGGTGTCCACTCTTTTGCCGATGCCCACATGCATGCGATAATTCGGCGCCTTTGTCTCCTTGCAGACGTCGCAGTTACTCACAAAATTGCGAACCTGTATGGTCATTCCGGGCCAATAATATTGGCGGCGCAGGAGTAAACAAGTATTGAAATTTTTCTACACGACATTCCAAAATCGACTACAAATTGGAACAAGACTTAAATCCTACCATTACTTTGGAACGCCCTAAACTTCAATCGTTCTATATATTTTAATTGTTCACACAGACAGACGAACATGGCTGCGTCCGTATGAACACTTAGATTTTATAGAAAATAAATACTAACATTAACTAACTAATTTGCTAAGACCTCCGTCCGTATGAACACTTAGATTTTATAGACAATTAATACTAACATTAACTAACTAATTTGCTAACATTAATTAGCAGCACCTCAATCCTCTCTTAGCCTAAGACCTATAGCAGAGATGTTCTTAAATATAATGATAAAAATCGAGTAGGCTGAATCCATAATTAAAGTAGCCTTATAACATATAGGGTGAGCAAATACTGTACTTTATAATCTTTTCTATTCAAAATATTCCTACTCCATTTACTTTGGTGCAACAATTACGGGTAAGTCAAGCTCGTCGATCCACAGTCGTTCGTCATTATTGAAGGTTTTAATGCATGGGCGCGTTGATGAGGGACGGGGCGGGGCTGTGCCCTCGTAAGCATAAATCCAAGTGAAGCATGTGCCAGTCACGATACATCGCGAACCAGGTTCCACCAATCGATAACTAAGTCGATGACAGACCAGCGGCAAACAGTCAAAGCTCCAACTGTTACCGTCGATCGCATTAAAGCTGCATTTACAGAAACTCCAACATCTTCTGCCGCTGAGCAACTAATTAGTAACCAGCAAGGGGTACCGAAGAAAAAGACAACACGCAGGGGCCGAAAAGTCAATCTACCAACAAGGTACTTAAATTCGGTGACCAGCAGCAGCATCGGAGGGGGAATAGATTTGGCAGTCCCGATACATCACGAGCCAGGTTCCGCTTATCGATAACTAAGTCGATGACAGACCAGCGGCAATCGAGCCAGACCACACCACCGGTAAGAAAGCGACGCGCGACAAAAAATGTACAATCTAGAAATAAGTGAAAAAAATAAATAAGATTACTTAATTCATACGCTTATTGTTTGTTGCACTTACTAC
This sequence comes from Zaprionus ghesquierei, assembly GCA_018904095.1. NCBI lineage: Eukaryota > Metazoa > Arthropoda > Insecta > Diptera > Drosophilidae > Zaprionus > Zaprionus ghesquierei. The sequence continues at coordinate 91,308 of JAEIGP010000287.1, forward strand.
TGCGGCTATTGCCACATCTACGGGCAACTGGCAGGCGTTCAGCAATGGGCAAAGGAGGAGGGAGCGAGGGGAGGCGATCGCTCATGTATGCAAAATTGCCGCCTCGTTGTGCGTACTAATTGGCAACCGTTCTGGCGGCTAATTATAATTACTTGCTTCCTCCCTTTGTATTCTGCCCTCACCGCATTCCCACCTTGTTGGCGTCAGGTGCGTCACCTGCTCCCCCTTTTGCTCCCTTGGTGCGTGGTAGTTTGTCTGCCGCCTATGATTTCCTTAATCAAAAGCATAAACGCCCCAATAGCTGCCACATTTATCTTGCAAGCGATTCTTTTGCAAATTACTTTCCTACGAAGTTCAACGTTGATAACGACATAGCGCACAGTGGGGGGAATCGCCAGGAATGAGCAGAGAATGCTACGCATTTCTACATTAAAAACTGTTACGTAACTTCGCCTGTGGTTATACATTCTTCCAGTTTTGCTTGACTAGTTTAAATTGTCCCACAGATCTTTATCGAAAAAGTGTTTCTTATAATTTTATAATTTTTATACCCGCTACTCATAGAGTAGAGTGCCAATGGGCGTCAAAAGTCGTCCCTTTAGGCCCAGTTTCGTACGCTCCATGCTATCGATAACACCCTGTGGTATTGTCTGTATTCCATTGGGATTCATCACTGACGTCACATCGACAGGTTCAAAGGTCAACGGCGCATTCACTGTCTTTAGCACATTTAGCACACACCGCCCTTGGCACCGCCGCCGCCTCCACCTCCTCCACTTTTCGTGCTAAGCTCGATATTTTTACTTTGTTCAAACTGAAAATGTATGTAACAGGCAGAAAGAGAGTTATAAAGTTATAATACCCTTCTACTCTATGAGTAGCGGCTATAAAAAGAACAGGTAAGAAAGCTACAGTCGAGTGTGCTCGACTGTAATATACCCGCTACCCAGCTGCTTGTACATAATTTATTTACGGAACAAAAAAACGGCTACAATCATATTTTGACCGTAAAAGGCTATGGACTTATAATATTTATGCAAAATCAAAATATAAAATAAAAAAAAAACATTTTTGCACACATTTCATTTTTGATGCGGGCGTGACTCGAACCCGTAAATGCATAATAGTACTGTTCGTTTTGCAGTCCACAACTTAACCCATTTCACCACCGTACACGCACACACGATACGGCACAATGCTGCAAGCAGCGCTGCCGGCAGCGCTGCTTACAGCTATGGAAAACGTTAAGCTGAATAACTTCTGTGTTTATTATCCGATTGTTACCAAATGTTCAGAGATCATTTGGCTAGCTATAGTTATCATGTAAACCGAAAATGAACAATATGGCATCAAAATTGCGCTTGTAATCAATGTTTTTTTCGATTTACGGGGGCGGAAGGGGGCGTGGCCAAAATCCAAAATAAACTTGATCAGCGTGCAATAATAACACATATTATCACCAAATTTGGTTGTCCTAGCTCTTATAATAGCTGAGATCTAGATTTTCACACGGACAGACAGACGGACAGACGGACATGGCTATATCGACTCGGCTGTTGATCCTGAGACAGAATATATATACTTTATGGGGTCGGAGGTGTCTCCTTCTGCCTGTTACATACATTTTCGTTGTGAACAAAGTTATAATACCCTTCTACTCTATGAGTAGCGGGTAAAAAAAGCTTAAGCGGTATGAACTGGGAATCGAACCACGGGCCTGTCGGTTCAGGAGTTAATCGCTCTTCCACTAAGCTACTGACGCTGTTTTCCAACAACAGCAAAAATTTGCATTGTAAGGCATTCTTATTATTTACTGTACAAATAAGGAATTTGCGCTGCCGGCAGCGCTGCTTAAAGCTATGGAAAACGTTAAGCTGAATAACTTCTGTGTTTATTATCCGATTGTTACCATTGTTTTCAGAGATCATCTGGCTAGCTATAGTTATCATGTAAACCGAAAATGAACAATATGGCATCAAAATTGCGCTTGTAATCAATGATTTTTCGATTTACGGGGGCGGAAGGGGGCGTGGCCAAAATCCAAAATAAACTTGATCAACGTGCAATACTAACACATATTGTCACCAAAATTTGGTAGTCCTCGCTCTTATAATAGCTGAGATCTAGATTTTCACACGGACAGACAGACGGACAGACGAACATGGCTATATCGACTCGGCTGTTGATCCTGAGACAGAATATATATACTTTATGGGGTCGGAGGTGTCTCCTTTTGCCCGTTACATACATTTTCGGTTTGAACAAAGTTATAATACCCTTCTACTCTATGAGTAGCGGGTATACAAATTGAAGAACAACCATTCATAACAAAACTGTGAATGGACCAGATAAATCCTTTTGGAAATTGAAATTGAATTGAAAATTCTAAATTAAATGATGGAAAATAAATTAATTTCGTTATGTTTGTAATTTGGCATATATCATTTTTGGGGTTGTTCAGGTACCCACAGGGTAGAATGTGTCATAGCGTAATAATTACGCTGGGCGCTGAGTTTAAATTCCGGCTTTCTCATTGCTTTTTGTGCCATGATTCTTGCTGACGACAAACAAAATACTACTTTAAAAAAGAAGACGAACTTTATTTTACTGTCGGGCGCGATCTATTTAAATTGTTCACACAGACAGACGAACATGGCTCCGTCCGTATGAACACTTAGATTTTATAGAAAATAAATACTAACATTAACTAATTTTCTAACAATTATTAGCAGCATCTCAATCCTTTCTTAGCCTAAGACCTATAGCAGAGATGTTCTTAAATATGATGATAAAAATCGAGTAGGCTGGATCCCAAATTAAAGTAGCCTTATAACATATAGGGAGAGCAAATACTGTACTTTATAATCTTTTCTATTCAAAATATTCCTATTCCATTTACCTTGGTACAACAATTACGGGTAAGTCAAACTCGTCGATCCACAGTCGTTCGTCATTATTGAAGGCTTTAATGCATGGTCGCGTTAATGAGGGACGGGGCGGGGCTGTGCCCTCGTAAGAATAAATCCAAGTGACGCTTGTGCCAGTCACGATACATCGCGAACCAGGTTCCACCAATCGATAAGTAAGTCGATGACAGACCAGCGGCAAACAGTCAAAGCTCCAACTGTTACCGTCAATCGCATTAAAGCTGCATTTACATAAACTCCAGCATCTTCTGAGGCTGATCAACTAATTAGTAACCAGCAAGGGGTACCGAAGAAAAAGACAACACGCAGGGGCCGAAAAGTCAATCTACCAACAAGGTACTTAAATTCGGTGACCAGCAGCAGCATCGGAGGGGGAGTAGATGTGGCAGTCCCGATACATCACGAGCCAGGTTCCGCTTATCGATAACTAAGTCGATGACAGACCAGCGGGAATCGAGCCAGACCACACCACCGGTAAGAAAGCGACGCGCGACAAAAAGTGTACAATCTAGAAATAAGTGAAATAAATAAATAAGATTACTTAATTCATACGCTTATTGTTTGTTGCACTTACTACTGCGACTATTGCCACATCTACGGGCAACTGGCAGGCGTTCAGCAATGGGCAAAGGAGGAGGGAGCGAGGGGAGGTGGTCGCTCATGTATGCAAAATTGCCGCCTCGTTGTGCGTACTAATTGGCAACCGTTCTGGCGGCTAATTATAATTACTTGCTTCCTCCCTTTGTATTCTGCCCTCACCGCATTCCCGCCTTGTTGGCGTCAGGTGCGTCACCTGCTCCCCCTTTTGCTCCCTTGGTGCGTGGTAGTTTGTCTGCCGCCTATGATTTCCTTAATCAAAAGCATAAACGCCCCGATAGCTGCCACATTTATCTTGCAAGCGATTCTTTTGCAAATTACTTTCCTACGAATTGCAACGTTGATAACGACATAGTGCAATGAGCAGAGAATGCTGCGCATTTCTACATTAAAAACTGTTACGTAACTTCGCCTGTGCTTATACATTCTTCCAGTTTTGCTTGACTAGTTTAAATTGTCCCACAGATCTTTATCGAAAAAGTGTTTCTTATAATTTTATAATTTTTATACCCGCTACTCATAGAGTAGAGTGCCAATGGGCGTCAAAAGTCGTCCCTTTAGGCCCAGTTTCGTACGCTCCATGCTATCGATAACAGCCTGTGGTTTTGTCTGTATTCCATTGGGATTCATCACTGACGTCACATCGACAGGTTCAAAGGTCAACGGCGCATTCACTGTCTTTAGCACCTTTAGCACACACCGCCCTTGGCGTTGAACTTCGTAGGAAAGTAATTTGCAAAAGAATCGCTTGCAAGATAAATGTGGCAGCTATCGGGGCGTTTATGCTTTTGATTAAGGAAATCATAGGCGGCAGACAAACTACCACGCACCAAGGGAGCAAAAGGGGGAGCAGGTGACGCACCTGACGCAAACAAGGCGGGAATGCGGTGAGGGCAGAATACAAAGGGAGGAAGCAAGTAATTATAATTAGCCGCCAGAACGGTTGCCAATTAGTACGCACAACGAGGCGGCAATTTTGCATACATGAGCGATCGCCTCCCCTCGCTCCCTCCTCCTTTGCCCATTGCTGAACGCCTGCCAGTTGCCCGTAGATGTGGCAATAGCCGCAGTAGTAAGTGCAACATACAATAAGCGTATGAATTAAGTAATCTTATTTATTTATTTCACTTATTTCTAAGGTTGTACATTTTTTGTCGCGCGTCGCTTTCTTACCGGTGGTGTGGTCTTGCTCGATTGCCGCTGGTCTGTCATCGACTTAGTTATCGATTAGCGGAACCTGGCTCGTGATGTATCGGGACTGCCACATCTACTCCCCCTCCGATGCTGCTGCTGGTCACCGAATTTAAGTACCTTGTTGGTAGATTGACTTTTCGGCCCCTGCGTGTTGTCTTTTTCTTCGGTACCCCTTGCTGGTTACTAATTAGTTGATCAGCGGCAGAAGATGCTGGAGTTTATATAAATGCAGCTTTAATGCGATCGACGGTAACAGTTGGAGCTTTGACTGTTTGCCGCTGGTCTGTCATCGACTTACTTATCGATTGGTGGAACCTGGTTCGCGATGTATCGTGACTGGCACAAGCGTCAGTTGGATTTATGCTTACGAGGGCACAGCCCCGCCCCGTCCCTCATTAACGCGCCCATGCATTAAAACCTTCAATAATGACGAACAACTGTGGATCGACGAGTTTGACTTACCCGTAATTCTTGTACCAAGGTAAATGGAATAGGAATATTTTTAATAGAAAAGATTATAAAGTACAGTATTTGCTCTCCCTATATGTTATAAGGCTACTTTAATTTGGGATCCAGCCTACTCGATTTTTATCATCATATTTAAGAACATCTCTGCTATAGGTCTTAGGCTAAGAAAGGATTGAGATGCTGCTAATAATTGTTAGCAAATTAGTTAATGTTAGTATTTATTTTCTATAAAATCTAAGTGTTCATACGGACGGAGCCATGTTCGTCTGTCTGTGTGAACAATTTAAATAGATCGCGCCCGACAGTAAAATAAAGTTCGTCTTCTTCTTTAAAGTAGTATTTTGTTTGTCGTCAGCAAGAATCATGGCACAAAAAGCAATGAGAAAGCCGGAATTTAAACTCAGCGCCCAGCGTAATTATTACGCTATGACACATTCTACCCTGTGGGTACCTGAACAACCCCAAAAATGATATATGCCAAATTACAAACATAACGAAATTAATTTATTTTCCATCATTTAATTTAGAATTTTCAATTCAATTTCAATTTCCAAAAGGATTTATCTGGTCCATTCACAGTTTTGTTATAAATGGTTGTTCTTCAATTTTTGTACCCGCTACTCATAGAGTAGAAGGGTATTATAACTTTGTTCAAACCGAAAATGTATGTAACAGGCAGAAGGAGACACCTCCGACCCCATAAAGTATATATATTCTGGCTCAGGATCAACAGCCGAGTCGATATAGCCATGTCCGTCTGTCCGTCTGTCTGTCCGTGTGAGAATCTAGATCTCAGCTATTATAAGAGCTAGGACAACCAAATTTGGTGACAATATGTGTTATTATTGCACGCTGATCAAGTTTATTTTGGATTTTGGCCGCGCCCCCTTCCGCCCCCGTAAATCGAAAAAACATTGATAACAAGTGCAATTTTGACGCCATGTTGTTCATTTTCTGTTTACATGATAACTACAGCTAGCCAGATGATCTCTGAACATTTGTTAACAATCGGATAATAAACACAGAAGTTATTCAGCTTAACGTTTTCCATAGCTGTAAGCAGCGCTGCGGCAGCGCTGCTTGCAGCATTGTGCCGAATCGTGTGTGCGTGTACGGTGGTGAAATGGGTTAAGTTGTGGACTGCAAAACGAACAGTACTATTATGCATTTACGGGTTCGAGTCCCGCCCGCATCAAAAATTAAATGTGTGCAAAAATGTTTTTTTTTTTATTTTGTATTTTGACTTTGCATAAATATTATAAGTCCATAGCCTTTTACGGTCAAAATATGATTGTAGCCGTTTTTTTGTTCCGCAAATAAATTATGTACAACCAGCTGGGTAGCGGGTATATTACAGTCGAGCACACTCGACTGTAGCTTTCTTACTTGTTTCGAGCTGTATTGACGCAAGAATTTTTGGAGCTCATTTCTAGCAGGTTTCCGCTGCGTCAACTTACCCATTTCGCTATCTTCAGAATTATCAATCTCCTATGAACAGGAAAAGGCGGAAAGATATAAATTATTCTTAGTGAAATAAACACAAAGTTAAAGTGTTCTTCGACTTCTTGGGCACTTACCACTTAGAAAGAATGTGTGAAAATTCGATTAAAATTATAAAACTCGTATGTTAAAATAATTGATTAAAAAACCGTTGGGGTCACGTTCTAGTTAAAAGAACTGAAACTTTAAGTCCAATTCCATAACATAATATCACATTAGCCTACTTGATCCGCTTCAGGCAAGTCAGTGCTTACACAAGGTGTATGCCATGGTGACAGACTTGGAATTTCTTTAAGGCGAGTCCTAGTACATTTTTTATATCATTCCACCATTTAAAATGGTCAAAAATAGTATACTAAGTTGGTGCAAATTTATGTAACAGGCAGAAGGAGGCGTGACAGACCCCACAAAGTGTATATATTCTGACTCAGGATCACTAGTTCAGTCAATTGAGCCGTGTCCGTCTGTTTGTCCATGTGTCTGTCTGTCCGTCTCTCTGTTTGAACGTCTAGATCTCAGCTATTACAAATGCTAGAGATACCAAATTTCACAACGAGGTTCCTGTATACCATAGGTAGATCGAGTTTATTTTCAATTTTTGATGCCACGCCCACCCCCCACGTAAATCGATAATTTACGATTATTAGGAAAAGTATTAAAGTTACAGCATTCTGCTTTGATATGAAGATAAATAATTACAATTTAAATCTATTCTCACAATTACAACCCAATAAACACAGAAGTTATCCATGTTTCCGTTTTCCGTACTTTCACCGCTTGCGCCTGTCTGCGCGTCGTGACGTCACCGTCTTCATGCTTTGTTTCAGCCGTAGCGTGTGTACATCTGATTGCTATGTTTTCCCATGTAGATAGATTCAAAGATAGATCTTATTTAAACAATAGGTGGTGGATGAACTTGTGCAGAGTTTTTTGATGGAATTAAATGTGTGATAATTTGTTTCGAAACTTGGCGAATGGTATCTTACTGCCGGGCATGCTCGACTGTAGTTTTCTATACTTGTTCTAACAAATTTTATTAAAAGTTTGAGTGCTTTCCATTCAAGTATATAAAGACGTATAAAAATGGTACATTTCTTTTTTTACATGCACGTATTCGATTTACAGTCCTCAACAGGTAGAATTATTATTTTTACTGTTTAAGTGATAAATCTTGGATTTTTTTGGTACCTGAATAAAAGTTATACGTTTTCAATACTTTTTACACCTTTTGCCGGCAGCTCTGCTTGCAGCATTGTGCCGAATAGTGTAAACTAAGTTCATTGTGAGCCAATAAAAAAATTTTAAATAAAAAACACGACCACCAATTAATGCATATTCAAAAATAAAAGTAAAAGTTCTTAAAAAAAAAAGAAAAAGCTTAAGCGGCATGAACTGGGAATCGAACCACGGACCTGTCGATTCAGAAGTTCATCGCTTTTCCACTAAGCTACTGACGCTGTTATCCAACAACTGCAAAAATTTGTTTTCGATTTACAGGGGTGGAAGTGGGCGTAGCCAAAATAAACTTGATCAGCGTGCAATAATAACACATTTTGTCACCAAATTTGGTAGTTCTAGCTCTTATAAAAGCTGAGATCTAGATTTTCACACGGACAGACAGACGGACAGACTGAAGTAGCTATATCGACTCGGCTGTTGGTCCTAAGCCAGAATATATATACTTTATGGGGTCGGAGATGTCTCTTTCTGTTACATACATTTTCAGTTTGAACAAAGTAATAATATCGAGCTTAGCACGAAAAGTGAAGGAGGTGGAGGCGGCGGCGGTGCCAAGGGCGGTGCAGGTGCCGGTGGGAGTCCAGCGAAGGGTAGCAAATATCAGAAATATCGCTGGCTGTGCTAGAGGTGCTAAAGGCAGTGAATGCGCCGTTGACCCTTGAACCTGTCGATGTGACGTCAGTGATGAATCCCAAAGGAATACAGACAATACCACAGGCTGTTATCGATAGCATGGAGCGTACGAAACTGGGCCTAAAGGGACGACTTTTGACGCCCATTGGCACTCTACTCTATGAGTAGCGGGTATAAAAATTATAAAATTATAAGAAACACTTTTTCGATAAAGATCTGTGGGACAATTTAAACTAGTCAAGCAAAACTGGAAGAATGTATAACCACAGGCGAAGTTACGTAACAGTTTTTAATGTAGAAATGCGTAGCATTCTCTGCTCATTCCTGGCGATTCCCCCCACTGTGCGCTATGTCGTTATCAACGTTGAACTTCGTAGGAAAGTAATTTGCAAAAGAATCGCTTGCAAGATAAATGTGGCAGCTATCGGGGCGTTTATGCTTTTGATTAAGGAAATCATAGGCGGCAGACAAACTACCACGCACCAAGGGAGCAAAAGGGGGAGCAGGTGACGCACCTGACGCAAACAAGGTGGGAATGCGGTGAGGGCAGAATACAAAGGGAGGAAGCAAGTAATTATAATTAGCCGCCAAACGGTTGCCAATTAGTACGCACAACGAGGCGGCAATTTTGCATACATGAGCGACCGCCTCCCCTCGCTCCCTCCTCCTCTGCCCATTGCTGAACGCCTGCCAGTTGCCCGTAGATGTGGCAGTAGCCGCAGTAGTAAGTGCAACAAACAATAAGCGTATGAATTAAGTAATCTTATTTATTTATTTCACTTATTTCTAGATTGTACACTTTTTGTCGCGCGTCGCTTTCTTACCGGTGGTGTGGTTTGGCTCGATTGCCGCTGGTCTGTCATCGACTTAGTTATCGATAAGCGGAACCTGGCTCGTGATGTATCGGGACTGCCAAATCTACTCCCCCTCCGATGCTGCTGCTGGTCACCGAATTTAAGTACCTTGTTGGTAGATTGACTTTTCGGCCCCTGCGTGTTGTCTTTTTCTTCGGTAGCCCTTGCTGGTTACTAATTAGTTGATCAGCGGCAGAAGATGCTGGAGTTTCTGTAAATGCAGCTTTAACGCGATCGACGGTAACAGTTGGAGCTTTGACTGTTTGCCGCTGGTCTGTCATCGACTCAGTTATCGATTGGTGGAACCTGGTTCGCGATGTATCGTGACTGGCACAAGCGTCACTTGGATTTATGCTTACGAGGGCACAGCCCCGCCCCATCCCTCATCAACGCGCCCATGCATTAAAACCTTCAATAATGACGAACGACTGTGGATCGACGAGTTTGACTTACCCGTAATTGTTGTACCAAGGTGAATGGAATAGGAATATTTTGAATAGAAAAGATTATAAAGTACAGTATTTGCTCTCCCTATATGTTATAAGGCTACTTTAATTTGGGATCCAGTCTACTCGATTTTTATCATCATATTTAAGAACATCTCTGCCATAGGTCTTGACTAAGAGAGGATTGAGATGCTGCTAATTAATGATAGCAAGTTAGTTAGTTAATGTTAGTATTTATTGTCTATAAAATCTAAGTGTTCATACGGACGGAGGTCTTAGCAAATTAGTTAGTTAATGTTAGTATTTATTTTCTATAAAATCTAAGTGTTCATACGGACGGAGCCATGTTCGTCTGTCTGTGTGAACAATTAAAATATATAGAACGATTGAAGTTTAGGGCGTTCCAAAGTAATGGTAGGATTTAAGTCTTGTTCCAATTTGTAGTCGATGTTGGAATATCGTGTAGGAAAATTTTAATACTTGTTTACAATTTCAATTTAAACTTCTGGCCACAAGTAACGAAAGCAGCCGTCGATCGCGCCCGACAGTAAAATAAAGTTCGTCTTCCTCTTTAAAGTGGTATTTTGTTTGTCGGCAGCAAGCATCGTGGCACAAAAAGCAATGAGAAAGCCGGAAATTAAACCCAGCGTAATTATTACACTATGACACATTCTACCCTGTGGGTACCTGAACAACCCCAAAAATGATATATGCCAAATTTCAAACATAACGAAATTCATTTATTTTCCATCATTTAATTTAGAAGTAATTTCCAAGAGGATTTATCTGGTCCATTGACAGTATTGTTTTGAAATTTAAAAAACTCCATCAGATGGGGGTTGTTCTTCAATTTTGTATGTTGTTGGCTTTGCTCTCAGCAGTATTGGAACATGGCTTACGCTTCGGCTTGCTACATGATTTGCGCTTTGGCTTGGTACAAGAATTGGCTTGGAACCACACGGCTTTGGATTCGGCTTGCACCTTGACTTGGGCGCTGGACAACAGAAATCGTTATTCCAACTATCTTCAACTTCAGTCGGTGCACTTTGTCAGTCAGTGCTTACACAAGGTGTATGTCAAGGTGACAGACTGGGAAGTTCTTTAAGGCGAGTCCTAGTACATTTTTTATATCATTCGACCATTGAAAATGGTCAAAAATAGTATACTAAGTTGGTGCAAATTTATGTAACAGGCAGAAGGAGGCGTGGCAGACCCCACAAAGTGTATATATTCTGACTCAGGATCACTAGTTGAGTCGATTGAGCCGTGTCCGTCTGTTTGTCCATGTGTCTGTCTGTCCGTCTCTCTGTTTGAACGTCTAGATCTCAGCTATTACAAAAGCTAGAGATACCAAATTTCACAACGAGGTTCCTGTATACCATAGGTAGATCGAGTTTATTTTCAATTTTTGATGCCACGCCCACCCCCCACGTAAATCGATAATTTACGATTATTAGGAAAAGTATTAAAGTTACAGGATTCTGCTTTGATATGAAGATAAATAATTACAATTTAAATCTATTCTCACAATTACAACCCAATAAACACAGAAGTTATCCATGTTTCCGTTTTCCGTACTTTCACTGCTTGCGCCTGTCTGCGCGTCGTGACGTCACCGTCTTCATGCTTTGTTTCAGCCGTAGCGTGTGTACATCTGATTACTATGTTTTCCCATGTAGATAGCGCTATTCAAAGATAGATCTTAATTTTAAATAAAAAGCACGACCACCAATTAATGCATATTCAAAAATAAAAGTAAAGTTCTCAAAAAAAAAAAAAAAGCTTAAGCGGGATGAACTGGGAATCGAACTACGGGCCTGTCGGTTCAGGAGTTCATCGCTTTTCCACTAAGCTACTGACGCTGTTTTGCAACAACTGCAAAAATTTGCATTGTAAGGCATTCTTATTATTTCCTGTACAAATAAAGAATTAGCGCTGCCTGCAGCGCTGCTTACAGCTATGGAAAACGTTAAGCTGAATAACTTCTGTGTTTGTTATCCGATTGTTACCATTGTTTTCAGAGATCATCTGGCTAGCTATAGTTATCATGTAAACCGAAAATGAACAATATGGTATCACAATTGCGCTTGTAATCAATTTTTTTCGATTTACGGGGGCGGAAGGGGGCGTGGCCAAAATCTAAATTAAACTTGATTAGCGTGCAATAATAACACAAATTGTCACCAAATTTGGTAGTCCTAGCTCTTATAATAGCTGACATCTAGGTTTTAACACGGACGGACAGACGGAAAGTCGAAGTTGGCTATATCGACCCGGCTGTTGATCCTGAGCCAGAATATATATACTTTGTGAGGTCGGAGGTGTCTCCTTTTGATCGGATAATGAACATAAAAGATATTCAACGTTTTATATAGATTTGCACTGCGCCCACTGCAGGCAAGCAAGCAGTGTTTTTTCCAAGCAGTGTTTTTTTCCAAATGCTTGGACTGCTTGGCGTTTAACTGAAAATAATGTGTGTTGTTTATTATTTTTCTTTGTAAAACACGTTTACCAATAACAGTTTTCTAAATCTGATTTTTTCATAACCTTGAAAAATCCATGGTCTTATACAGTAAACCCTTGACTGTAGCCGTTCTTACTTGTTTTTCAATTATTTTTATTAAAATTAATGCTACTTCTGATTTTATTTCCTTTTGCATGATTTTTATCTTGTTAGATGCTAATTAACTAATAATGTGTAACTGCGGGGATGTATGTGTATGGCATTGTGTAATTTTGTCCATCACTGCTTATGTATGTTGTACTTTGTGTAAGTTCCTTAATAATGGTTTTTTGGTAGTTGCACTGTTTTTGATATTGTTTGTATATATATAGTTGTATATGTGTTGATGTAGATGTAGGTTATAGATGTATATAGATGTAGAGATGTAGGTTATAGATGTAAATGTAGAATATAGATGTAAAGATGAAGGTTATAGATTTTTTTTCCTTCTCCCAGCTTTGGCAGGGCGAGTCAGCGAGGTTATGCGTTCGCTGCTCACCAAGATTTTTTAAGTTTCCCAAACAAGTTGTGCAGATCTGTGAGTGTGCCGTTCGCCGTCGGCACAGAACTCCGATCCAATGCACTGTGGAGCCCTATCCGCAGAGACGTGCACTCTAACAGCCGGAGTGATCCGCTGGGCGTCACAACGTGCACCCTCTGCATAAAAAATAAAATCGGATTAGATTTAATCAAGCAAAACTGCTAATTTAGTACTCACTGATTTGCCTTAGACATTAACTCTTTTCCAACTTTTTTTAATTTTTTTTCCAAAAGACCACGTTAACTATTTTTCGCAGACTCCACGTCTGTTCTTCGTGAATGCCAAAAAGAAAAGAGCTCTATAAGATAGTAGGTGTCTTTCGAGCAGTGCAAAGCTCACATGCAACTCCCAAAATTCTAATTGAAGCTTTGAGCTTTTTATACCATTCGTGTCCATTGAGCTATGTCCGTCTGTATGTCCGTCTGTCCGTTTGAACGTCTAGATCTCAGCTATTACAAAAGCTAGAGACACCATATTTCACATGAAGGTTCCTGTGTACCATAGGTAGATCGAGTTTATTTTCAATTTTTGATGCCATGCTCACCACCCACGCAAATCGATCATTTTTGATTATCAGGAGAAGTCTAAAAGTTACAGCTTTTTGTTATGAACATAAATAATTGCAATATAAATCTATTCCCCAAATTACAATCCAATCGGACGATAAACGCAGAAGTTATCCATGTTTCCGTTTTCCGTACTTCCACTGCCTGCGCGTCGTGACGTCATCGTCACGGTGATTCGTTTCAGCCGTAGCGTGTGTACAGCTGATTGCTATGATGTTTTCACATGTAGATGGCGCTATTCAAAGATAGATCTAATTTAAACAATAGGTGGCAAATAAACTTGTGCAGAGTTTTTTGATGGAATTAAATGTGTGATAATTTGTTTCGAAACTGGGCGAATGGTATCTTACTTTCGGGCACGCTCGACTGTAGCTTTCTTTTCTTGTTTTTCTTTGAAATTTGACAGTTTATCATTGTTTGATATCTTTGGCATGATAAGTGCCAACTTCTCGTCCCTGTAAGTCTTCTAAAACATAACAGGAACTCCCAAGCTTCGCTTTACTGTGAGAGAAATTACGACGAAACACCTCCTGACCGACCTTGAATGCTATTTCTCTTGTTCTGAGATTCTATTGATCTTGCAGAAATTCTTTTATAGAGGCCGTATTAAATTTTTTCAATGGGCATATCCATTGAAATTTTGAAAGGTGATCAGCCACTATGAGCAAACCAATATATCCTCGTTTGCTCCTCGGATAGGGACCTAAAATATCTACATATAAGCGTTCAAATGGCCTGTCAGATATGGCTGGCTTACCCATAGAAGGCTTTAAGGATTGATTTGGTGCCTTAGTGGATTTACACACATCGCGCGGGCGAACATGCAAGCGCACCTGTGACACCATGTTTAGTTCGAACATATAAATATTTACCTAATACTTTGAAATCTGGATATTTTCCTTCCGAAGTTTCTGTTTCATTTCTCATTCGAACATAATCTGCCGCCTCAAAACATGCAGAGTCGAGATCAATTTCTGGCTCAATCAGCTCAATGGCTGACACATCCTCTACGTGCATTCTTGAAAGGGCGTCTGGCACTATATTTTCACCTATACCTGCCTTTAAGATTCGGCTGTCGCATAAGCCATAGTAAACTAGCATGGTCTGTTATGAGCTCAAATTCTTGGAGCTCCAAATAACACCTAAACTTTTCAATTGCCAACACAGCCGCCAAATACTTACGTTCGGTAACGCTATAATTGCGTTGTGCCGTGTTTAATTATTTGGACACAAATGCCACTGGACGTTCAACATTGTCATGTGAAAGCTGCACTAGCACAGCCCCCACCCCACAATCGCTTGCGTCGCAGTGTACGAAGAATTTCTTAGAGAAATCCGGGATTTGAAGTACCGTTGGCGATGTGGATACATTCTTCAAATTTTGGAAAGCAGTCTCCGCTGCGTATGTCCATAAAAATTTTTTTAATGGATAGAACTTCAGTAATTGGGAAGACGAGTTCAGAGAAGTTACTGACGAATCTCCGATACCATCCAACAAGGCCTAAAAAGCTTCTCACTTGTTTGATCGTTTAGGGAATGGCCCTGTTTTTATAGCATCAACTTTTTTAGGGTCAGTAGCGATACCACAAATTCCTATAATGTGTCCCAGGTATTCAACTTCTGTAACACAAAAACGACTTTTAGACACATTTAAAGTCAAATTTGCCGTACGAAATTTTTCTGCTGATAAGAATCGACATATGTGTGGCAAAGTCTTCTGACACTACACACACATCATCAAGGTAACTAAAAACACTTGTTTTCAAGTCTGCAGGAATCAATTCATCGACTAACCGGCACATGGTCTGTGGAGCATTGCAGAGACCAAACGGAAACAAAGGGGTACCTTGCCTGTCTTGATAACGAGCCTCATCAGAGATCTCCAGGGACTCTTCGATGGCTCAATGACGCCTTCTTACAACATTCTGTCCACCTCTACGTAGATAAGTTTCTCTACAGCGGCAGAAACGGGATAAAAACGCTGTTTTATTGGCTTAGCGTCACTGGCGTCAATATCATGGCTTAAAAGGGATGTTTTTCCTAACCCCTGTTTTTTATAATTAGGAAATAAATGAATTACAATCTCTAATCGCTTTTCTTGAGATGAAGAAAGTGATAATTTTTTCAGATTAGTATCAGTACTATCATCCATTGGCTTGGAAGTATCAATGCTAGATAGAATACCTGGTGCAAACTGAAAAATTCTCCAAAAATCAATCCCTAAGATGACACGCGTGTTTATAGATGGAATAACATAGAAATCGAGACGTTTTGTTATCCCATTATGGGCTACATCCGTGCTAATAAAACCAGTTATTTGGTGGCTGCTTGCATCAGCAGTTTTCACACGTGATGACATTTTTTTAAAACTTGGACAGGATGACCAATCTTGGCCAGCCAAGTCTGCTCCCAAACAACTTATATTGGCTCCTGTGTCTAATAAGCCAGTTTCTATTAGACCTAAAAAGGTAATGGAAGCATAAAAACGACCATCTATCTGGGTGTCTACAACCGAAGATACAAGCAGTTTACGCGCGGATCTAATCTTATGCCAAAATACGAAGTGTATACGTATACGAAGTGTGTTCCGTTTAGTAACACGGTCAAGGGTAGTTACTTCTGAAAATATTTTTGCTCTGATCTGATTATAATGAGCTAATCTCTCATGATATGGTTTTATTTGACGTAGTAAAGGAATGTCCAAGTGAGGATGTGGAGATGCCTGTTTTAAAGTTGCAGCCATCTGCCGTGGGCAATCCGTGTTAGCAGATTAATTAGTTAATGTTAGTATTTATTTTCTATAAAATCTAAGTGTTCATACGGACGGGAGCCATGTTCGTCTGTCTGTGTGAACAATTTAAATATATAGAACGATTGAAGTTTAGGGCGTTCCAAAGTAATGGTAGGATTTAAGTCTTGTTCCAATTTTTAGTCGATGTTGGAATATCGTGTAGGAAAATTTTAATACTTGTTTACAATTTCAATTTAAACTTCTGGCCACAAGTAACGAAAGCAGCCGTCGATCGCGCCCGACAGTAAAATAAAGTTCGTCTTCCTCTTTAAAGTGGTATTTTGTTTGTCGTCAGCAAGCATCGTGGCACAAAAAGCAATGAGAAAGCCGGAAATTAAACCCAGCGTAATTATTACACTATGACACATTCTACCCTGTGGGTACCTGAACAACCCCAAAAATGATATATGCCAAATTACAAATATAAAGAAATTCATTTATTTTCCAACATTTAATTTAGAAGCAATTTCCAAGAGGATTTATCTGGTCCATTCACAGTTTTGTTTTGAAATTTAAAAAACCCCATCAGATGGGGGTTGTTCTTCAATTTTTTATGTTGTTGGCTTTGCTCTCAGCAGTATTGGAACATGGCTTACGCTTCGGCTTGCTACATGATTGCGCTTTGGCTTGGTACAAGAATTACGCTAAGGCTTGGAACCACACGGCTTTGGATTCGGCTTGCACCTTGACTTGGGCGCTGGACAACAGAAATCGTTATTCCAACTATCTTCAACTTCAGTCGGTGCACTTTGATATCGCTCCTTCTACTCGCTTGATAGTTTGCTCCACGCCTCACCACCTTTAATAGACATTTCAACCAGATCCATTCCGTATTTTTTCGAGCTGTATTGACGCAAGAATTTTTGGAGCTCATTTCTAGCAGGTTTCCGCTGCGTCAACTTACCCATTTCGCTATCTTCAGAATTGTCCATCTCCTATGAACAGAAAAAGGCGGAAAGAGATAAAATATTCTTAGTGAAATAAACACAAAGTTAAAGTGTTCTTCGACTTCTTGGGCACTTACCACTTAGAAAGAATGTGTGAAAATTCGATTAAAATTATAAAACTCATATGTTAAAATAATTGATTAAAAAACCGTTGGGGTCACATTGTAGTTAAAAGAACTAAAACTTTAAGTCCAATTCCATAACATAATATCACATTAGCCTACTTGATCCGCTTCAAGCAAGTCAGTGCTTACACAAGGTGTATGTCAAGGTGACAGACTGGGAAGTTCTTTAAGGCGATTCCTAGTACATTTTTTATATCATTCGACCATTGAAAATGGTCAAAAATAGTATACTAAGTTGGTGCAAATTTATGTAACAGGCAGAAGGAGGCGTGGCAGACCCCACAAAGTGTATATATTCTAACTCAGGATCACTAGTTGAGTCGATTGAGCCGTGTCCGTCTGTTTGTCCATGTGTCTGTCTGTCCGTCTCTCTGTTTGAACGTCTAGATCTCAGCTATTACAAAAGCTAGAGATACCAAATTTCACAACGAGGTTCCTGTATACCATAGGTAGATCGAGTTTATTTTCAATTTTTGATGCCACGCCCACCCCCCACGTAAATCGATAATTTACGATTATTAGGAAAAGTATTAAAGTTACAGCATTCTGCTTTGATATGAAGATAAATAATTACAATTTAAATCTATTCTCACAATTACAACCCAATAAACACAGAAGTTATCCATGTTTCCGTTTTCCGTACTTTCACTGCTTGCGCCTGTCTGCGCGTCGTGACGTCACCGTCTTCATGCTTTGCTTCAGCCGTAGCGTGTGTACATCTGATTGCTATGTTTTCCCATGTAGATAGCGCTATTCAAAGATAGATCTTATTTAAACAATAGGTGGCGGATGAACTTGTGCAGAGTTTTTTGATGGAATTAAATGTGTGATAATTTGTTTCGAAACTTGGCGAATGGTATCTTACTGCCGGGTACGCTCGACTGTAGTTTTCTATACTTGTTTTAACAAATTTTATTAAAAGTTTGAGTGCTTTCCATTCAAGTATATAAAGACGTATTAAAATGGTACATTTCTTTTTTTACATGCACGTATTCGATTTACAGTCCTCAACAGGTAGAATTATTATTTTTACTGTTTAAGTGATAAATCTTGGATTTTTTTGGTACCTGAATAAAAGTTATACGTTTTCAATACTTTTTACACCTTTTGCTGGCAGCTCTGCTTGCAGCATTGTGCCGAATAGTGTAAACTAAGTTCATTGTGAGCCAATAAAAAAATTTTAAATAAAAAGCACGACCACCAATTAATGCATATTCAAAAATAAAAGTAAAAGTTCTTAAAAAAAAAAGAAAAAGCTTAAGCGGCATGAACTGGGAATCGAACCACGGACCTGTCGATTCAGAAGTTCATCGCTTTTCCACTAAGCTACTGACGCTGTTATCCAACAACTGCAAAAATTTGCATTGTAAGGCATTCTTATTATTTACTGTACAAATAAAATATTTGCGCTGCCGGCAGCGCTGCTTACAGCTATGGAAAACGTTAAGCTAAATAACTTCTGTGTTTATTATCCGATTGTTACCATTGTTTTCAGAGATCATCTGGCTAGCTGTAGTTATCATGTAAACCGAAAATGAACAATATGGCATCAAAATTGCGCTTGTAATCAATTTTGTTTTCGATTTACAGGGGTGGAAGTGGGCGTAGCCAAAATCCAAAATAAACTTGATCAGCGTGCAATAATAACACATTTTGTCACCAAATTTGGTGGTTCTACCTCTTATAAAAGCTAAGATCTAGATTTTCACACGGACAGACAGACGGACAGACTGACGTAGCTATATCGACTCGGTTGTTGATTTTGAGCCAGAATATATATACTTTATGGGGTCGGAGGTGTCTCCTTCTGCATGTTCCATACATTTTCGGTTTGAACAAAGTTATAATACCCTTCTACTCTATGAGTAGCGGGTATAAAAAGAAAAAGCTTAAGCGGGATGAACTGGGAATCGAACTACGGGCCTGTCGGTTCAGGAGTTCATCGCTCTTCCACTAAGCTACTGACGCTGTTTTCCAACAACTGCAAAAATTTGCATTGTAAGGCATTCTTATTATTTACTGTACAAATAAAATATTTGTGCTGCCGGCAGCGCTGCTTACAGCTATGGAAAACGTTAAGCTAAATAACTTCTGTGTTTATTATCCGATTGTTACCATTGTTTTCAGAGATCATCTGGCTAGCTATAGTTATCATGTAAACCGAAAATGAACAATATGGCATCAAAATTGCGCTTGTAATCAATTTTGTTTTCAATTTACAGGGGTGGAAGTGGGCGTAGCCAAAATCCAAAATAAACTTGATCAGCGTGCAATAATAACACATTTTGTCACCAAATTTGGTGGTTCTAGCTCTTATAAAAGCTAAGATCTAGATTTTCACACGGACAGACAGACGGACAGACTGACGTAGCTATATCGACTCGGTTGTTGATTTTGAGCCAGAATATATATACTTTATGAGGTCGGAGGTGTCTCCTTTTGATCGGATAATGAACATAAAAGATATTCAACGTTTTATATAGATTTGCACTGCGCCCACTGCAGGCAAGCAAGCAGTGTTTTTTCCAAGCAGTGTTTTTTTCCAAATGCTTGGACTGCTTGGCGTTTAACTGAAAATAATGTGTGTTGTTTATTATTTTTCTTTGTAAAACACGTTTACCAATAACAGTTTTCTAAATCTGATTTTTTCATAACCTTGAAAAATCCATGGTCTTATACAGTAAACACTTGACTGTAGCCGTTCTTACTTGTTTTTCAATTATTATTATTAAAATTAATGCTACTTCTGATTTTATTTCCTTTTGCATGATTTTTATCTTGTTAGATGCTAATTAACTAATAATGTGTAACTGCGGGGATGTATGTGTATGGCATTGTGTAATTTTGTCCATCACTGCTTATGTATGTTGTACTTTGTGTAAGTTCCTTAATAATGGTTTTTTGGTAGTTGCACTGTTTTTGATATTGTTTGTATTGTATATGTGTTGATGTAGATGTAGGTTATAGATGTATATAGATGTAGAGATGTAGGTTATAGATGTAAATGTAGAATATAGATGTAAAGATGTAGGTTAAAGATTTTTTTTTCCTTCTCCCAGCTTTGGCAGGGCGAGTCAGCGTGGTTATGCGTTCGCTGCTCACCAAGATTTTTTAAGTTTCCCAATCAAGTTGTGCAGATCTGTGAGTGTGCCGTTCGCCGTCGGCACAGAACTCCGATCTAATGCACTGTGGAGCCCTATCCGCAGAGACGTGCACTATAACAGTCGGACTGCTCCGCTGGGCGTCACAACGCGCACCCTCTGCATAAAAAATAAAATCGGATTAGATTTAATAAAGCAAAACTGCTAATTTAGTACTCACTGATTTGCCTTAGACATTAACTCTTTTGCAACTTTTTTAAATTTTTTTTCCAAAAGACCACGTTAACTATTTTTCGCAGACTCCACGTCTGTTCTTCGTGAATGCCAAAAAGAAAAGAGCTCTATAAGATAGTAGGTGTCTTTCGAGCAGTGCAAAGCTCACATGCAACTCCCAAAATTCTAATTGAAGCTTTGAGCTTTTTATACCATTCGACCATTGAAAATGGTCAAAAATGGTATAGTAAGTTTGTGCAAATGTATGTAACAGGCAGAAGGAAGCGTGGCAGACCCCACAAAGTATATATATTTTGCCTTAGGATCACTAGCTGTGTCCATTGAGCTATGTCCGTCTGTCTGTCCGTCTGTCCGTTTGAACGTCTAGATCTCAGCTATTACAAAGGCTAGAGACACCATATTTCACATGAAGGTTCCTGTGTACCATAGGTAGATCGAGTTTATTTTCAATTTTTGATGCCATGCTCACCACCCACGCAAATCGATCATTTTTGATTATCAGGAGAAGTCTAAAAGTTACAGCTTTTTGTTATGAACATAAATAATTGCAATATAAATCTATTCCCCAAATTACAATCCAATCGGACGATAAACGCAGAAGTTATCCATGTTTCCGTTTTCCGTACTTCCACTGCCTGCGCGTCGTGCCGTCATCGTCACGGTGATTTGTTTCAGCCGTAGCGTGTGTACAGCTGATTGCTATGATGTTTTCACATGTAGATGGCGCTATTCAAAGATAGATCTAATTTAAACAATAGGTGGCAAATAAACTTGTGCAGAGTTTTTTGATGGAATTAAATGTGTGATAATTTGTTTCGAAACTGGGCGAATGGTATCTTACTTTCGGGCACGCTCGACTGTAGCTTTCTTTTCTTGCTTTTCTTTGAAATTTGACAGTTTATCATTGTTTGATATCTTTGGCATGATAAGTGCCAACTTCTCGTCCCTGTAAGTCTTCTAAAACATAACAGGAACTCCCAAGCTTCGCTTTACTGTGAGAGAAATTACGACGAAACACCTCCTGACCGACCTTGAATGCTATTTCTCTTGTTCTGAGATTCTATTGATCTTGCAGAAATTCTTTTATAGGGGCCGTATTAAATTTTTTCAATGGGCATATCCATTGAAATTTTGAAAGGTGATCAGCCACTATGAGCAAACCAATATATCCTCGTTTGCTCCTCGGATAGGGACCTAAAATATCTACATATAAGCGTTCAAATGGCCTGTCAGATATGGCTGGCTTACCCATAGAAGGCTTTAAGGATTGATTTGGTGCCTTAGTGGATTTACACACATCACAAGGGCGAACATGCAAGCGCACCTGTGACACCATGTTAAGTTCGTACATATAAATATTTACCTAATACTTTGAAATCTGGATATTTTCCTTCCGAAGTTTCTGTTTCATTTCTCATTCGAACATAATCTGCCGCCTCAAAACATGCAGAGTCGAGATCAATTTCTGGCTCAATCAGCTCAATGGCTGACACATCCTCTACGTGCATTCTTGAAAGGGCGTCTGGCACTATATTTTCACCTATACCTGCCTTTAAGATTCGGCTGTCGCATAAGCCATAGTAAACTAGCATGGTCTGTTATGAGCTCAAATTCTTGGAGCTCCAAATAACACCTAAACTTTTCAATTGCCAACACAGCCGCCAAATACTTACGTTCGGTAACGCTATAATTGCGTTGTGCCGTGTTTAATTATTTGGACACAAATGCCACTGGACGTTCAACATTGTCATGTGAAAGCTGCACTAGCACAGCCCCCACCCCACAATCGCTTGCGTCGCAGTGTACGAAGAATTTCTTAGAGAAATCCGGGATTTGAAGTACCGTTGGCGATGTGGATACATTCTTCAAATTTTGGAAAGCAGTCTCCGCTGCGTATGTCCATAAAAATTTTTTTTAATGGATAGAACTTCAGTAATTGGCAAGACGAGTTCAGAGAAGTTACTGACGAATCTCCGATACCATCCAACAAGGCCTAAAAAGCTTCTCACTTGTTTGATCGTTTAGGGAATGGCCCTGTTTTTATAGCATCAACTTTTTTAGGGTCAGTAGCGATACCACAAATTCCTATAATGTGTCCCAGGTATTCAACTTCTGTAACACAAAAACGACTTTTAGACACATTTAAAGTCAAATTTGCCCTATGAAATTTTTCTGCTGATAAGAATCGACATATGTGTGGCAAAGTGTTCTGACACTACACACACATCATCAAGGTAACTAAAAACACTTGTTTTCAAGTCTGCAGGAATTAATTCATCGACTAACCGGCACATGGTCTGTGGAGCATTGCAGAGACCAAACGGAAACAAAGGGGTACCTTGCCTGGCTTGATAACGAGCCTCATCGGAGAGCTCCAGGGACTCTTCGATTGCTCAATGACTCCTTCTGACAACATTCTGTCCACCTCTACGTAGATAAGTTTCTCTACAGCGGCAGAAACGGGATAAAAACGCTGTTTTATTGGCTTAGCGTCACTGGCGTCAATATCATGGCTTAAAAGGGATGTTTTTCCTAACCCCTGTTTTTTATAATTAGGAAATAAATGAATTACAATCTCTAATCGCTTTTCTTGAGATGAAGAAAGTGGTATTTTTTTCAGATTAGTATCAGTACTATCATCCATTGGCTTGGAAGTATCAATGCTAGATAGAATACCTGGTGCAAACTGAAAAATTCTCCAAAAATCAATCCCTAAGATGACACGCTTGTTTATAGATGGAATAACATAAAAATCGAGACGTTTTGTTATCCCATTATGGGCTACATCTGCTTGCATCAGTAGTTTTCACACGTGATGACATTTTTTTAAAACTTGGACAGGATGACCAATCTTGGCCAGCCAAGTCTGCTCCCAAACAACTTATATTGGCTCCTGTGTCTAATAAGCCAGTTTCTATTAGACCTAAAAAGGTAATGGAAGCATAAAAACGACCATCTATCTGGGTGTCTACAACCGAAGATACAAGCAGTTTACGCGCGGATCTAATCTTATGCCAAAATACGAAGTGTATACGTATACGAAGGGTGTTCCGTTTAGTAACACGGTCAAGGGTAGTTACTTCTGAAAATATTTTTGCTCTGATCTGATTATAATGAGCTAATCTCTCATGATATGGTTTTATTTGACGTAGTAGAGGAATGTCCAAGTGTGGATGTGGAGATGCCTGTTTTAAAATTGCAGCCATCTGCCGTGGGCAATCTGATTCTGCTGATTGATGTTCAGTTGTGGATTCTAGTTTTGGGCCATTCGCCTGCCGTCGACGAATGAACCCCTCTTGGAGCTTTCCGCTCTCTTAAGACATGTTGGACATTGAGGTTTATAGAAATCTTTTGCTCCGCACCCATAGCAAAATATACTTCGTTCTGCGAGGCACATGTCCCATGGGTGTCCTGGCTGATCACAGTTCCAGCTGACCATAGGTCGTTTGGAAAGCTGCAAAGCCTCTACAGATACAGACTCCGCCTGTGAGGCCGAATGTAAAGACTCTTCAGTATCCACAGCAGCAACGGCTCTTTTAAACACCCTCCGTTGTGCATTGATCTTGCTGGATTGCTTAAAATCTGCATCTCCTAGCAGATTTTCACGTTTCTGGACCAGTTGTCGCGGATAAGTAACAGAAAAAATAGGGATGTATAGTATTACTTGTGTTAGCTCTGGAATTAAATTACTTTGCAGCTGCTGAACAAGTCTGTACTCGTCTAAAGGAATAGTTAATCGAGAAACGATCGACATAATGTCCTCATAAAAGTAGTCAAAGGGCTATCCCTCTTTTTGCTTTCGAGCACGAATTTCTTCCATAAGGACATCATCGTTTTTATGGTCCTGATATTGATTTTTCAGAGCTGCATAAAAATCTTCCCATATTACCTTAGGGTTCTCCTAACGGTATCTCCAATACCATTCTCTTGCTTTATTTGTCAAGAGAACATGTAAGTTTTTGCATACAATAGCAAAATAACCAATTTTCGGCTGAGTATCATGGCTTTGTGACTCATTTAAGTCAGCTACCCCTATCTCCTCATCTATATGTTTGTTTAGTGTTACCCCAGTATCGGGTTTTCCTTCACTTCACTTCCTTTTAAATGTTCAGAAAAAACTTTATTATTATACCCGCTACTCATGGAGTAGAAGGGTATTATAACTTTGTTCAAACCGAAAATGTATGTAACAGGCAGAAAGAGACACCTCCGACCCCATAAAGTGTATATATTCTGGCTCAGGATCAACAGCCGAGTCGATATAGCCATGTCCGTCTGTCCGTCTGTCTGTCCGTGTGAAAATCTAGATCTCAGCTATTATAAGAGCTAGGACTACCAAATTTGGTGACAATATGTGTTATTATTGCACGCTGATCAAGTTTATTTTGGATTTTGGCCACGCCCCCTTCTGCCCCCGTAAATCGAAAAAACATTGATTACAAGCGCAATTTTGATGCCATATTGTTCATTTTCGGTTTACGTGATAACTATAGCTAGCCAAATGATCTCTGAAATCGGATAATAAACACAGAAGTTATTCAGCCTAACGTTTTCCATAGCTGTAAGCAGCGCTGCCGGCAGCGCTGCTTGCAGCATTGTGCCGAATCGTGTGTGCGTGTACGGTGGTGAAATGGGTTAAGTTGTGGACTGCAAAACGAACAGAACTATAATGCATTTACGGGTTCGAGTCCCGCCCGCATCAAAAATTAAATGTGTGCAAAAATGTTTTTTTTATTTTATATTTTGATTTTGCATAAATATTATAAGTCCATAGCCTTTTACGGTCAAAATATGATTGTAGCCGTTTTTTTGTTCCGCAAATAAATTATGTACAAGCAGCTGGGTAGCGGGTATATTACAGTCGAGCACACTCGACTGTAGCTTTCTTACTTGTTTTTTTATTTTGTTAGTTTATCATAAATTGTTTTTTATTTTATTATGTTTATTTATTATTTTATTTACTTTTAATAAGGTTTTTGTTTTCCTTACGCTACTCAGGAAAGTTTATAAAAGGGTAGTTTCAATTAGCTTTTACTAACATAACAGCAGACCGCTTGGGTCATACCTCACGATGACTCTTTAATTTATAAACTTTTCACGCTGTAGTTTTTCAGCAAAACCTACTTAATAGAGTGATGTTTAGCCGAGCTGAGCCTATCACGTTTTATATTCGGCCGATTTCCTAAATACTCCAACAATGAAAACTTATTTGATGGTCAATAGACAACGACTCATCACTATCTAGTGATTTCGTTAGCCGCGATAAAAAGTTCGATTTATTATTGAGGTTTCTCTTCATTATTGTGAATGCGTTTGTCTATTGGAAAGTTTACTTCGCTTCCTATTTTGGGAAATAGTGGGCCTTATTTTCATTGTATTAGAAATATGCTTCCTGCTGTACTTTATAATCCCATTGTAGAAGGTCTAGTGAATTAATTTCCAGAATTTACTTTAAAATGAACAATTATTTTCGATCACTGTGCATTAGCAGGTTTGTCGGATATTCTCTAAGACACGATCCATAGGAGTAAAGTTCCAGACAGAACTCAATGCAAATAAAACGGATATAATTTCTTGTCAACTAACTTAAACATCTCGGATCTAAAGACTAGACGAGCTTTTCAGTCAATGCCAAAAATCGTTTTTCCAATTCTTCAGTTTCACAACCTAAATCAGTTTGCTACTATATCATATGCACTTGGGATAAGTGAAGCCGCGATCGCTTAATCTTTTTAAGTTATTGTTAACAGTCTATTATCCGACGCTAAGTTGCGATTTAACAAACTCGGTATAAATAAAGGCTTGATGAATTTCGCCTTCTAATTTAAAGTACCTAATAGCTTCTGCGTGGCCCTACGCGTTTGGCGACACTTCTATAATGTACTATTCATACTGATTGAGTGGTGAGATTTTGCTAAATTGTTGTCCGGTTAGTTGGGACCCTAGTTGCGGCTAGCTTACAATCGTATTGGGGGGGTTCGTTGGCCTAATAATAAAGCCCTCACTCGATCAGAAAGCAACGTTGAATTAAATTTATAGTCCCGTGCCTATTACGTAGATGAACAAGATTTATAATTAATGCATAAAAAAATTGAAAAGAAAGAACAAAAGTCTGATAGCTCTTGAGTGTATAATGCTGCTATGGCAGTATATCTAATGGAAATGAGGCTACACTGATGGTATAGTAGCCCGCCACTGTACCAACCCTCCATGACTTATCTTTGGCGCTTTATGGTAAATCCTTAACTTAAATGTTACTCTTTCATTATACCTTTCGCCTATTTATTTACCGAAACATTATAATAATTTTATTTATTTAATAATAAGAAACAAGTAAAGAAAGCTACAGTCGAGCGCGCCCGACACTAAGATACCATTCGCCCAGTATCGAAACAAATTATCACACATTAAATTCCATCAAAAAACGCTGCACAAGTTTATCCGCCAGCTATTGTTTAAATTAGATCTATTTTTGAATAGCGCCATCTACATGTGAAAACTGCATAGCTTTATACATGCTATGGCAGAAACGAAGCATCGTGACGATGACGTCACGACGCGCAGCACAAGCGCAAGCAGTGGAAGTACGGAAAACGGAATGGATAACTTCTGTGTTTATCGTCCGGTTGGATTGTAATTTGGGGAATATTGGGGATTTATATTGCAATTATTTATGTTCATACCAAAGCAGAAAGCTGTAACTTCATTACTTCTCCTGATAATCGAAAATTATCGATTTGCGTGGGCGGCGGGCGTGGCATCAAAAATTGAAAACAAGCTTGATCTTCCTATTGTATACAAGAACCTTCAACCTTTTGTAATAGCTGAGATCTAGACGTTCAAACGGACAGACGGACAGACAGACGGACATAGCTCAATCGACCCAGCTAGTGATCCTGAGTCAGAATATATATACTTTGTGGGGTCTGCCACGCCTCCTTCTGCCTGTTTCATACATTTGCACAAACTTAGTATACTATTTTTGACCATTTTCAATGGTCGAATGGTAGAAAAAGATAGTATATAAGGCCATGCTGCCTTGTTGATAAGTTTTAAAAATAAAGAACATTTAATTTTATTTAACCTAATCTCATGGCAATCTTTTATCATTATTTGACTACATTATCTCCAGCTTATTTGTTGCAATATTTTATTTAATTTTTCTGTTAAAGTTGCTAACTTTAATTTAATTCATTTAATTAAATTTCATTTAATTTAATTCTTATTTGTTTTCATTCATATTTCATACTTTTATTTTTTCTTCATTTCATTTCTTTTTTAATTATTTCTGTTATTTCGTTTAAATCTATATTTTATTTCAGTTTCACTAATTTAATTCCACTAAACTTTTATTGAATGTAACTTTAATTTTTTTGTCATTCACTTTTAATTTCTTCCCTTAATTCTTTCATTTCATTTATGTAGGGATTGTGCAATTTATAGGGTATAAAGTCTGTATGTAATTGTAATGTAAATGGTATACGTTCACATAAGCAAGTGTAAATATAAAGAAAATAATAATTTCGCTTACCCAAATCCATCCTATGGGCGCAGAGTAATTGTTGTTGGGATTTAATTATATTAATTTAATTGACTGAAACAAAAAAAATTTACACTTGTGCCAATATACATATTATATATACCCATGTATGGTATATTGCCAAATAAAATGCCTTGTCTCGCTTAAAAATCATATGATAAAAATAATGATTGGCAGTCGCCCACAAAAATTTTAGTGAACGAAATGAAAAATAAAAACAAGTAAGAAAGCTACAGTCGAGAGTGCTCGACTGTAATATACCCGCTACCCAGCTGCTTGTACATAATTTATTTGCGGAACAAAAAAACGGCTACAATCATATTTTGACCGTAAAAGGCTATGGACTTATAATATTTATGCAAAGTCAAAATATAAAATAAAAAAAAAAACATTTTTGCACACATTTAATTTTTTAAGCGGGCGGGACTCGAACCCGTAAATGCATAATAGTACTGTTCGTTTTGCAGTTCACAACTTAACCCATTTTACCACCGTACACGCAAACACGATTTGGCACAATGCTGCAAGCAACGCTGCCGCCAGCGCTGCTTACAGCTATGGAAAACGTTAAGCTGAATAACTTCTGTGTTTATTATCCGATTGTTAGCAAATTTTCAGAGATCATCTAGCTAGCTATAGTTATCATGTAAACCGAAAATGAACAATATGGCATCAAAATTGCACTTGTTATCAATGTTTTTTCGATTTCCGGGGGCGGAAGGGGGCGTGGCCAAAATCCAAAATAAACTTGATCAGCGTGCAATAATAACACATATTGTCACCAAATTTGGTTGTCCTAGCTCTTATAATAGCTGAGATCTAGATTTTCACACGGACAGACAGATGGACAGACGGACATGGCTATATCGACTCGGCTGTTGATCCTGAGCCAGAATATATATACTTTATGGGGTCGGAGGTGTCTCCTTCTGCCTGTTACATACATTTTCGGTTTGAACAAAGTTATAATACCCTTCTACTCTATGAGTAGCGGGTATAATAAGCAATAAATAAGAAAATTATAAGGAATAAAAATGAATAGAAATGAAAACCAAAAGAATGAAAATTTACATTAAAGGCCTGTTAAACTATTTCTTTGTTTTGTTTCTATGTTTTTTCAATTTTTGTTATTAATATTAATGCGAATTCTGATTTTATTTCCTTCTGTTTGATTTTTATCTTGTTAGATGCTAATTAACTAATAATGTGTAACTGCGGTGATGTATGTGTATGGCATTGTGTAATTTTGTGGATAACTGCTTATGTATGTTGTAGGTGTACAGACCTGTGAGTGTGCCGTTCGCCACCGGCACAGAACTACGATCTAATGCACTGTGGACCCCTATCCGCAGAGACGTGCACTCTTAAACTATTTTGCGCAGACTCCACGTCTGTTCTTCGCGAATGCCAAAAAGAAAAGAACTCTATGAGAGAGTAGGTGTCTCTCGAGCAGTCCAAAGCTCACTGAAAAAAAGCTTTGAACTTTTTATGCCCGCTACTCTTAGAGTAGAAGGGTATTATAACTTTTTTCAAACCGAAAATGTATGTAACAGGCAGAAGGAGACACCTCCGACCCCATAAAGTACATATATTCTGGCTCAGGATCAACAGCCGAGTCGATATACCCATGTCCGTCTGTCCGTCTGTCCGTCCGTGTCAAAAACTTCATCTCAACTATTATTAGAGCTAGAACTACCAAATTTGGTGAACAAAATGTGTTATTATTGCACGCTGATCAAGTTTATTTTGGACTTTGGCCACGCCCCCTTCCGCCCCTGTAAATCGAAAAAACATTAATTACAAGCGCAATTTTGAAGCCATATTGTTCATTTTTGGTTTACATGATAACTGTAGCTAGCTAGATGATCTCTGAAAATTTGCTAACAATCGGATAATAAACACAGAAGTTATTCAGCTTAACGTTTTCCATAGCTGTAAGCAGCGTTGCCGGAAGCGCTGCTTGCAGTATTGTGCCGAATAGGGTGTCCGTGTACGGTGGTGAAATGAGTTAAGTTGTGGACTGCAAAACGATCAGTACTATTATGCATTTACGGGTTCGAGTCCCGCCCGCATCAAAAATTAAATGTGTGCAAAAATATTTTTTTTTTATTTTAGATTTTGACTTTACATAAATATTGTAAGCCGTTTTTTTTGTTCCGCAAATAAATGATGTACGAGCAGCTGGGTAGCGGGTATACAACAGTCGAGCACTCTCGACAGTAGCTTTCTTACTTGTTACTTTAATTTTTGAATATGAGGGAGATCGAACTTTTCTTATTTTTTGCAAAGAAAAGTTTTTGCATCCCTTTTTGACCTACCTTCATGAAACTTTGTATACATGTTTCTTATTGCTGCCCGCTGTAAATAAGTCGGAACGAGCCGGTAGGGACCGATACATCGTATAGATGCCATAGAACCTATCGGTCGTTTTTATACCCGCTACTCATAGAGTAGAAGGGTATTATAACTTTGTTCAAACCGAAAATGTATGTAACAGGCAGAAGGATACACCTCCGACCCCATAAAGTATATATATTCTGGCTCAGGATCAACAGCCGAGTCGATATAGCCATGTCCGTCTGTCCGTCTGTCTGTCCGTGTGAAAATCTAGATCTCAGCTATTATAAGAGCTAGGTCTACCAAATTTGGTGACAATATGTGTTATTATTGCACGCTGATCAAGTTTATTTTGGAATTTGTCCAAAAAAACATTGATTACACGCGCAATTTTGATGCCATATTGTTCATTTTCGGTTTACGTGTTAACTATAGCTAGCCAGATGATCTCTGAAAATTTGGTAACAATCGGATAATAAACACAGAAGTTATTCAGCTTAACGTTTTTCATAGCTGTAAGCTGCGCTGCCGGCAGCGCTGCTTGCAGCATTGTGCCGAATCGTGTGTGCGTGTACGGTGGTGAAATGGGTTAAGTTGTGGACTGCAAAACGAACAGTACTATTATGCATTTACGGGTTCGAGTCCCGCCCGCATCAAAAATTAAATGTGTGCAAAAATGTTTTTTTTTTTTATTTTATATTTTGACTTTGCATAAATATTATAAGTCCACAGCCTTTTTTTGTTTGTTCCGTAAATAAATTATGTACATGCAGCTGGGTAGCGGGTATATTACAGTCGAGCACACTTACTTTTAACAAAATTTATTAAAAGTTAGAGTGCTCTAGAACACTTTCCATTCAAGTATATAAATAGGTATTAAAAGGGCACATATCGTTTTTTACATGCACGTATTCGATTTATAGTGCTGAACAGGTAGAATTATTATTTTTACTGTTGGTGTAATAATTTTTCGATTTTTTTGGTACCTGAATAAAAGTTCTACGTTTTCAATACTTTTTACTCCTTTTGCCGGCAGCTCTTCTTGCAGCATTGTGCCGAATAGTGTGTGCGTGTGCGGTGGTGAAATGGTTTAAGTTATGGACTGCAAGCAGAACTATTATGCATTGACGGGTTCGAGTCCCGCCCGCATCAAAAATTAAATGTGTGCAAAAAATTATTTTTTTTATTTTAAATTTTGACTTTGCATAAATATTGTAAGTCCATGGCCTTTTACGGTCAAAATATGATTGTAGCCGTTCTTTATTGTTTCGCAAATAATTTTCATATACGAGCAGCTGGGTAGCGGGTGTATTACAGTCGAGCCTTCTCGAATGTAGCTTTTTTACTTGTTATTGTTAGAGTTGAATTGGAGTGATCTGATATTGACTCCGAATTATCGTGATAGCAATTGATCGTTTTTCGGTGTAAGCATTAATCGTTAGTTTTTGTTTTTCTTTTATACAATTAGAATGGCTGTACATTACATGCACAACACAAACGAACAAGAAGCAAACAATAACAAGGCGAGATGTTGTCTCGGAAATCTTTAAAATATTTGACCCACTGATTTGATTTACGCCAGTGGTAATTAAAGCAAAGATCTTCATGCAGGAACTGACTAGACAAGGGTATCAGTATGATGAAGAATTACCACAAGGAGGATCTGAAGGTTCTCAACGAAATTAAAAGTGACAGACATGTCTATAAAAGGCAAGTTCCTGTCCAACAGGAAATTCTCACATTTGTAGACGCATCAGAAAAGGCACATGCGGCGGCAGTGTACATTCGCTTTATTCACAAAGATAAACGAATAACCGTTTAACTGTTATGCGCTCAACTCTATTACACTTCCTCGATTGGAATTAAAGGTTGCCGTTCTAGGAACAGAAATAATAAGCACGGTTGAGGAACAACTATCCTTGGACACCATTTACGACGTATTATTGGTCCGATTCGGAAATAGTACTATCCTGGATCAACGATTAAAGACAAATTCGCAGCCACCAGGATAACAACCATCCAAGATACGTCCACACAAAAGGAATGGAGACATATCCCAAGCGCACACAATGCTGCTGATGTCGCATCAAGAGGAATAACTGCCTCAAAGATTAAGGATCACAGCTTATGGTTCTATGGTCCACTATTTCTGCATGGACCTCCATCGACATGGCCATCGCCGTTTGTACCAAAGGAAACTGAACCATCCAAGGTCGTCCCTGAAGTCGTATTAGCAGCAACCAAATCAGAAAAATTGATTTACACAATCAATCATGGCAACTCATACAATAAATTTGTTGAGAATAGTTGCATATATGATGCGTCTTCGAAAATGGCAAGCCAACGAACCAATACTACAATTGGAAGAAATAAATGAAGCCCAGAAGATAGTCATTCGAAACATTCAACAAAATGGCTTCATGCCAGAATTTAAGGAAATAAAATCAGAATTCGCATTAATATTAATAACAAAAATTGAAAAAACATAGAAACAAAACAAAGAAATAGTTTAACAGGCCTTTAATGTAAATTTTCATTCTTTTGGTTTTCATTTCTATTCATTTTTATTCCTTATAATTTTCTTATTTATTGCTTATTATACCCGCTACTCTTAGAGTAGAAGGGTATTATAACTTTTTTCAAACCGAAAATGTATGTAACAGGCAGAAGGAGACACCTCCGACCCCATAAAGTACATATATTCTGGCTCAGGATCAACAGCCGAGTCGATATACCCATGTCCGTCTGTCCGTCTGTCCGTCCGTGTCAAAAACTTCATCTCAACTATTATAAGAGCTAGAACTACCAAATTTGGTGAACAAAATGTGTTATTATTGCACGCTGATCAAGTTTATTTTGGACTTTGGCCACGCCCCCTTCCGCCCCTGTAAATCGAAAAAAAATTAATTACAATTTTTTCCCAAATTGTTCATTTTCGGCTTACATGATAACTATAGCTAGCCAGATAATCTCTCAAAAATTGGTAACAATCAAGAAGTAATTCAGCTTAACATTTTCCATAGCTGTAAGGAGCGCTGCCGGCAGCGCAAATTCTTTATTTGTACAGGAAATAATAAGAATGCGTAACAATGCAAGTAAAAAAGTTGTTGGAAAACAGCGTCAGTAGCTTAGTGGAAAAGCGGTGAAGTGTTGAACTGACAAGCCCGTGGTTCGATTCCCCGTTCATGCCGCTTAAGCTTTTTTTCTCTTTTTTTTAAGAATTTTTATACCCGCTACTCATAGAGTAGAAGGGTATTATAACTTTGTTCAAACCGAAAATGTATGTAACAGGCAGAAGGAGACACCTCCGACCCCATAAAGTATATATATTCTGGCTCAGGATCAACAGCCGAGTCGATATAGCCATGTCCGTCTGTCCGTCTTTCCGTCTGTCCGTCTGTCTGTCCGTCTGTCCGTCTGTCTGTCCGTGTGAAAATCTAGATCTCAGCTATTAAAATAGCTAGAACTACCAAATTTGGTGACAGTACGTGTTATTATTGCACGCTGATCAAGTTTATTTTGGATTTTGGCCACGCCCCCTTCCGCCCCCGTAAATCGAAAAAAACATTAATTACAAGCGCAATTTTGAAGCCATATGGCATGGCGTGTGAAAATCTAGATCTCAGCTATTAAAAGAGCTAGAACTACCAAATTTGGTGACAATATGTGTTATTATTGCACGCTGATCAAGTTTATTTTGGATTTTGGCCACGCCCCCTTCCGCCCCCGTAAATCGAAAAAACATTAATTACAAGCGCAATTTTGAAGCCATATTGTTCATTTTTGGTTTACATGATAACTGTAGCTAGCTAGATGATCTCTGAAAATTTGCTAACAATCGGATAATAAACACAGAAGTTATTCAGCTTAACGTTTTCCATAGCTGTAAGCAGCGTTGCCGGAAGCGCTGCTTGCAGTATTGTGCCGAATAGGGTGTCCGTGTACGGTGGTGAAATGAGTTAAGTTGTGGACTGCAAAACG
The DNA here is from genome assembly GCA_018904095.1 of Zaprionus ghesquierei. Lineage (NCBI taxonomy): Eukaryota > Metazoa > Arthropoda > Insecta > Diptera > Drosophilidae > Zaprionus > Zaprionus ghesquierei. The sequence goes on from JAEIGP010000287.1 coordinate 125,832, forward strand.
ATCAGTACTATTATGCATTTACGGGTTCGAGTCCCGCCCGCATCAAAAATTAAATGTGTGCAAAAATATTTTTTTTTTATTTTAGATTTTGACTTTGCATAAATATTGTAAGCCGTTTTTTTTGTTCCGCAAATAAATGATGTACGAGCAGCTGGGTAGCGGGTATACAACAGTCGAGCACTCTCGACAGTAGCTTTCTTACTTGTTACTTTAATTTTTGAATATGAGGGAGATCGAACTTTTCTTATTTTTTGCAAAGAAAAGTTTTTGCATCCCTTTTTGACCTACCTTCATGAAACTTTGTATACATGTTTCTTATTGCTGCCCGCTGTAAATAAGTCGGAACGAGCCGGTAGGGACCGATACATCTTATAGATGCCATAGAACCTATCGGTCGTTTTTATACCCGCTACTCATAGAGTAGAAGGGTATTATAACTTTGTTCAAACCGAAAATGTATGTAACAGGCAGAAGGATACACCTCCGGCCCCATAAAGTATATATATTCTGGCTCAGGATCAACAGCCGAGTCGATATAGCCATGTCCGTCTGTCCGTCTGTCCGTCTGTCTGTCCGTGTGAAAATCTAGATCTCAGCTATTATAAGAGCTAGGTCTACCAAATTTGGTGACAATATGTGTTATTATTGCACGCTGATCAAGTTTATTTTGGAATTTGTCCAAAAAAACATTGATTACACGCGCAATTTTGATGCCATATTGTTCATTTTCGGTTTACGTGTTAACTATAGCTAGCCAGATGATCTCTGAAAATTTGGTAACAATCGGATAATAAACACAGAAGTTATTCAGCTTAACGTTTTTCATAGCTGTAAGCTGCGCTGCCGGCAGCGCTGCTTGCAGCATTGTGCCGAATCGTGTGTGCGTGTACGGTGGTGAAATGGGTTAAGTTGTGGACTGCAAAACGAACAGTACTATTATGCATTTACGGGTTCGAGTCCCGCCCGCATCAAAAATTAAATGTGTGCAAAAATGTTTTTTTTTTTATTTTATATTTTGACTTTGCATAAATATTATAAGTCCCCAGCCTTTTTTTGTTTGTTCCGTAAATAAATTATGTACATGCAGATGGGTAGCGGGTATATTACAGTCGAGCACACTCACTTTTAACAAAATTTATTAAAAGTTAGAGTGCTCTAGAACACTTTCCATTCAAGTATATAAATAGGTATTAAAAGGGCACATATCGTTTTTTACATGCACGTATTCGATTTATAGTGCTGAACAGGTAGAATTATTATTTTTACTGTTGGTGTAATAATTTTTCGATTTTTTTGGTACCTGAATAAAAGTTCTACGTTTTCAATACTTTTTACTCCTTTTGCCGGCAGCTCTTCTTGCAGCATTGTGCCGAATAGTGTGTGCGTGTGCGGTGGTGAAATGGTTTAAGTTATGGACTGCAAGCAGAACTATTATGCATTGACGGGTTCGAGTCCCGCCCGCATCAAAAATTAAATGTGTGCAAAAAATTATTTTTTTATTTTAAATTTTGACTTTGCATAAATATTGTAAGTCCATGGCCTTTTACGGTCAAAATATGATTGTAGCCGTTCTTTATTGTTTCGCAAATAATTTTCATATACGAGCAGCTGGGTAGCGGGTGTATTACAGTCGAGCCTTCTCGAATGTAGCTTTTTTACTTGTTATTGTTAGAGTTGAATTGGAGTGATCTGATATTGACTCCGAATTATCGTGATAGCAATTGATCGTTTTTCGGTGTAAGCATTAATCGTTAGTTTTTGTTTTTCTTTTATACAATTAGAATGGCTGTACATTACATGCACAACACAAACGAACAAGAAGCAAACAATAACAAGGCGAGATGTTGTCTCGGAAATCTTTAAAATATTTGACCCACTGATTTGATTTACGCCAGTGGTAATTAAAGCAAAGATCTTCATGCAGGAACTGACTAGACAAGGGTATCAGTATGATGAAGAATTACCACAAGGAGGATCTGAAGGTTCTCAACGAAATTAAAAGTGACAGACATGTCTATAAAAGGCAAGTTCCTGTCCAACAGGAAATTCTCACATTTGTAGACGCATCAGAAAAGGCACATGCGGCGGCAGTGTACATTCGCTTTATTCACAAAGATAAACGAATAACCGTTTAACTGTTATGCGCTCAACTCTATTACACTTCCTCGATTGGAATTAAAGGTTGCCGTTCTAGGAACAGAAATAATAAGCACGGTTGAGGAACAACTATCCTTGGACACCATTACGACGTATTATTGGTCCGATTCGGAAATAGTACTATCCTGGATCAACGATTAAAGACAAATTCGCAGCCACCAGGATAACAACCATCCAAGATACGTCCACACAAAAGGAATGGAGACATATCCCAAGCGCACACAATGCTGCTGATGTCGCATCAAGAGGAATAACTGCCTCAAAGATTAAGGATCACAGCTTATGGTTCTATGGTCCACTATTTCTGCATGGACCTCCATCGACATGGCCATCGCCGTTTGTACCAAAGGAAACTGAACCATCCAAGGTCGTCCCTGAAGTCGTATTAGCAGCAACCAAATCAGAAAAATTGATTTACACAATCAATCATGGCAACTCATACAATAAATTTGTTGAGAATAGTTGCATATATGATGCGTCTTCGAAAATGGCAAGCCAACGAACCAATACTACAATTGGAAGAAATAAATGAAGCCCAGAAGATAGTCATTCGAAACATTCAACAAAATGGCTTCATGCCAGAATTTAAGGATCTCCAAAAAAAACGTGAAGTGGACAGACACAGCAGCTTAAATGCTCTAGCACCATTCCTCGATAATGATAATATTATTTGAGTGGGTGAAAGACGGAAGCAGCAGAGATCACATTAGATGTAAAACATCCTATGCTGCAGCCATACAATGCAAGGTCATAGGGATAACATGCATTGTGGACCTCAAGCTCTTTTAGCAACAAAGCGGCAAAGATACTGGGCCAATAAAGGAAAAACAGTAGCCCGGAATATCGTGCAAAATTGTGTAAGATGGACAAGAGCCAAACTTAGATTAATCCAACAACTCCTGGGAAATCTACCACCGTTAAGAGTCACTCAAGCAAGACCATTTCTTAATGCTGGGGTAGACTAATGTGGACCAGTGAAGATTCACTATAAGCTCGGTGAAGAGCAACCACATGCAGCATATATCGCCAAATTCTGCAGTTTTGCAACAAAGGCAGTGCATTTGGAACTCGTAAGCGATCTTACGACCGATGCGTTTCTAGCGGCTCTTCGAAGATTTATCAGTCGACGTGGGAAGTGTCAGACTTTGCATTGTGACAATGCAACAAACTTCGTTGGAGCCAGTAACAAGCTCCAAAAACTGGAAGAAGCAATTCAGTCAGACAAGGCTAAAAAAGCCATTATCGGGAGCTGGAATCAAAAAGGAGTAAATTTTAAATTTATTCCTCCCAGAGCACCACACTTCGGCGGACTATGGGAAGCAGCCGTTAAATCAGGCAAGCAACTACTTCTTAAGAATATTCTCTTTGTTAAACTAACATATGAGAATTTAGAAACAGTAGTAGTCGAGATTGAAGCAATATTGAATTCTCGACCACTTGTGCCGATGTCAAGTGATCCAAACGCCATGACTGCATTGACACCAGGACATTTTATAATAGAAGAACCACTGACGGCCCAAGTGGACCACGAGCCATCGCAACAACCTATTTCATTAGGACAGAGATGGACATCAGAATCCAAGGTCACACATCAGTTCTGGTCACAATGGTCAACGGACTACCTACAGCAACTCCAAGAACGGCATAAATGAAAAAAATCACATGCTAATGTTAAAGAAGGCATGCTGGTGCTAATATGAGAGGACTACACTTCAGTTCTGCATTGGCCAATGGGACGCATAATTAATGCAATCCCTGGAAAGGATGGCTTCGTTAGAGTTGTGGGGGACACATAATTAATGCAATCCCTGGAAAGGATGGCTTCGTTCGAGTTGTGGAGTTGAAAACAGCAAGAGGCAATTTTTAAAGGGACATCAAACATATCGCACCATTATTTCCGGAAGAAAAAGCAGATCACAAACATCCGCTAGAAGACGAGGAACAATGCGAAGTGGAAAGTCTTCTCAAGCAAGTCATTTTAATTACCTCAAAAAATTGAACCAATTAAACATCATCACATCGCATTATACGGTAGACTCCGGTTCATGATGATCACGTCCACACTCTATATTAGAAACAAATACTACAAAGAAAGGTCACCCGCCAAATCAGTTCCACCAACCGAAGAGAACCTACATCAGTTTAGAATCAATATCGACAATTCTTGAACATATGTTCAACGGCCGGGAGGATGTACGATATAACATAACTGCAATATCGTACGCTGCAGATGATACGCAGGCACACTGCTATCTTTCGCAGATAGGCGACAGGGTACGTTTCACACGTACCCTAATCAACAGTGACCCTTAACTGATATGCACTGACCCTCGCTGGTAGGCATACAAACCTAATAAATACTGACCGTTCGCTGACATGCAGGCGGTCTTAGTAAATAATGACCCTTTATCGCTAAGCATGCAGATGCACGATTTGGCACCATCTACATACCATAATCACATTATTAGACTTAGATTTTTCTTATCATGTAAAACCTAAGTAAATACCTAGCTTGTGAGAAACGTGTATATAAACCCTACAAGAACGAAAATTAAATCAGTATGAAAAGTAACTCTTACTTGACTACTCATTCCTACTCCGCAACCCAATTTGTTTTGTAATTATTGGTTATATGATTATGCACCTGGGCCAAGCAAAATTAATATAATATAATACAATAAAATACAGTTAATAATATTTCGACATTGAGTGATATCAATTCATTTCTAAACAGTACAAGAAACTATTAAAAACAGCAGCAAAAAGCACACGAATGAACTATTTAGCCACCAAAACTCAAACTTGGGACTAATACCGATGACAGACTTGGAACTAAGAAGATTATAATGCAAAACTTCAACAGAAATTATCTATGTATTAGCGTATCCTTGCAATGGTAAGGGCCGCTACACTTTTAGACCATGGATTTTAAAAATATACATGGTCTATTGTGCATGTCGAAATGTGCGTAACAGGTAGAAGGAGGGATCTGCGACCCCATAAAGTATATATATTCTTGCTCACGATCACTAGCCGAGTCGATTAAGCCATGTCTGTCCGTCCGTTTGTATGAACGCCTATATCTCAGAAACTAAAAAAGCTACAGCCACCAAATTTGTCGACAACACTTATGTGAATCATACGCTGTACAATTTTTATTAACATTTGGGCCACGCCTACTTCCGCCCACGCAAATAGAAAAACCGTATAGCAAGCGCAATAATAAAGCTAGAGTATTCAGTTTTTGTGTATATGATAACTATCACCACCTGAACGATCGCTGAAAATTTGGTTCCGATCGGATAATGAACAAAAAGTTCATATAGATTTGCACTGCGCCCACTGCAAGCAGGCAAGCACTGTTTTTTTCAAGCAGTTTTTTTTCAACTGCTTGGATTGCTTGGCGTTTAACTGAAAATTATATTTGTTGTTGATTATACTTCTTTGAAAATTTTGATATGATTTTTTTCATAGCCTTGAAAAATCCATGGTCTTATACAGTCAACACTTGACTGTTGCCGTTCTTACTTGTTTTTTTATATCCGCTACTCATAGAGTAGAAGGGTATTATAACTTTGTTCAAACCGAAAATGTATGTAACAGGCAGAAGGAGACACCTCCGACCCCATAAAGTGTATATATTCTGCCTCAGGATCAACAGCCGAGTCGATATGGCCATGTCCGTCTTTCAGTCTGTCTGTCTGTCCGTCTGCCCGTCTGTCTGTCTGTCTGTCCATGTGAAAATCTAGATCTCAGCTATTATACGAGCTCGAAATTCCAAATTTGGTGACAGTATGTGTTATTATTGCATGCTGATCAAGTTTATTTTGAATTTTGGCCACGCCTCCTTCCGCACCTGTAAATCGAAAAAAAAAATTGATTTCAAGCGCAATTTTGATGCCATATTGTTCATTTTTCGTATTCGATTTATAGTCTTCAACAGGTAAAATTATTATTTTTACTGTTTAAGTGATAAATCTTGGATTTTTTTGGTACCTGAATAAAAGTTATACGTGTACAATACTTTTTACTCCTTTTGCCGGCAGCGCTGCTTGCAGCATTGTGCCGAATAGTGTATGCGTGTACGGTGGTGAAATGGGTTAAGTTGTGAACTGCAAAACGAACAGTACTATTAAGCATTTACGGGTTCGAGTCCCGCCCGCATCAAAAATTAAATGTGTGCAAAAATGTTTTTTTATACCCGCTATTCATAGAGTAGAAGGGTATTATAACTTTGTTCAAACCGAAAATGTATGTAACAGGCAGAAGGAGACACCTCCGACCCCATAAAGTATATATATTCTGGCTCAGGATCAACAGCCGAGTCGATATAGCCATGTCCGTCTGCCTGTCTGTCCGTCTGTCTGTCCGTGTGAAAATCTAGATCTCAGCTATTATAAGAGCTAGAAGTACCAAATTTGGTGACAGTATGTGTTATTATTGCACGCTGATCAAGTTTATTTTATATTTTGACTACGCCCCCTTCCGCCCCTGTAAATCGAAAAAAATTGATTACAAGCGCAATTTTGATGCCATATTCTTCATTTTCGGTTTATATGATAACTATAGCTAGCCAGATGATTTCTGAAAATTTGGTAACAATCGGATAATAAATACAGAAGTTATTCAGCTTAACGTTATCCATAGCTGTAAGCAGCGCTGCCGGCAGCGCTGCTTGCAGCATTGTGCCGAATCGTGTGTGCGTGTACGGTGGTGAAATGGGTTAAGTTGTACTATTAAGAATTTACGGGTTCGAGTCCCGCCCGCATCAAAAATTAAATGTGTGCAAAAATGTTTTTTTTTTCTTTTAGATTTTGACTTTGCATAAATATTATAAGTCCATAGCCTTTTACGGTCAAAATATGATTGTAGCCTTTTTTTTGTTCCGCGAATAAATGATGTACGAGCAGCTGGGTAGCGGGTATATTACAGTCGAGCACACTCGACTGTAGCTTTCTTACTTGTTTTTTTTAAGAACTTATACTTTAATTTTTGAATAAGCATTAATTGGTGGTCGTGCATTTTATTTTAAATTTTTTTAATGGCTCACAATGAACTCAGTTAACAAATGAAGAAGTGACAGTCTCTTAAATCAGCTGTGTGCGATTGTTAGGGCGCAGCTTTTTCTTATATTTTTTATTTTTATTTTTTTATTTAATTGTATGTTTAAGTTATGAGAATAAATAGCAACAACAACACGCATCATGCATTCAGACTTTGTTTTTGTCGTGCAAGAATTTCCGAATGGTCTCGTAATGTAACTTTGGCAAAATTTTCGTAATGGCTTAATGACCGAATGGAGAAGTGGTGGACCTCTTGGGTAATTCCGCATGCATGCGTGTCATGGTGGGGGAGATCGAAATTTTCTTATTTTTTGCAAAGAAACGTTTTTGAGCTACCTTCATGAAACTTTGTATGCTTGTTTCTTATCGCTGCCCGCTGTAAATAAGTCGGAACGAGCCGGTGCGGACCGATACATCGTACAGATTCCATAGAACTTATCGGTCGTTCTTTTAACAAAATTTATTAAAAGTTAGAGTGCTCTAGAACACTTTCCATTCAAGTATATAAAGAGGTATTGAAAGGGCACATATTGTTTTTTTCATGCACGTATTCGATTTATAGTCTTCAACAGGTAAAATTATTATTTTTACTGTTTAAGTGATAAATCTTGGATTTTTTTGGTACCTGAATAAAAGTTATACGTGTACAATACTTTTTACTCCTTTTGCCGGCAGCGCTGCTTGCAGCATTGTGCCGAATAGTGTATGCGTGTACGGTGGTGAAATGGGTTAAGTTGTGAACTGCAAAACGAACAGTACTATTAAGCATTTACGGGTTCGAGTCCCGCCCGCATCAAAAATTAAATGTGTGCAAAAATGTTTTTTTATACCCGCTATTCATAGAGTAGAAGGGTATTATAACTTTGTTCAAACCGAAAATGTATGTAACAGGCAGAAGGAGACACCTCCGACCCCATAAAGTATATATATTCTGGCTCAGGATCAACAGCCGAGTCGATATAGCCATGTCCGTCTGCCTGTCTGTCCGTCTGTCTGTCCGTGTGAATATCTAGATCTCAGCTATTATAAGAGCTAGAAGTACCAAATTTGGTGACAGTATGTGTTATTATTGCACGCTGATCAAGTTTATTTTGGATTTTGACTACGCCCCCTTCCGCCCCTGTAAATCGAAAAAAATTGATTACAAGCGCAATTTTGATGCCATATTCTTCATTTTCGGTTTATATGATAACTATAGCTAGCCAGATGATTTCTGAAAATTTGGTAACAATCGGATAATAAATACAGAAGTTATTCAGCTTAACGTTATCCATAGCTGTAAGCAGCGCTGCCGGCAGCGCTGCTTGCAGCATTGTGCCGAATCGTGTGTGCGTGTACGGTGGTGAAATGGGTTAAGTTGTGGACTGCAAAACGAACAGTACTATTAAGCATTTACGGGTTCGAGTCCCGCCCGCATCAAAAATTAAATGTGTGCAAAATGTTTTTTTTTTGTTTTAGATTTTGACTTTGCATAAATATTATAAGTCCATAGCCTTTTACGGTCAAAATATGATTGTAGCCTTTTTTTTGTTCCGCGAATAAATGATGTACGAGCAGCTGGGTAGCGGGTATATTACAGTCGAGCACACTCGACTGTAGCTTTCTTTCTTGTTTTTTTTAAGAACTTATACTTTATTTTTTGAATATGCATTAATTGGTGGTCGTGTATTTTATTTTAAATTTTTTTAATGGCTCACAATGAACTCAGTTAACAAATAAAGAAGTGACAGTCTCTTAAATCAGCTGTGTGCGATTGTTAGGGCGCAGCTTTTTCTTATCTTTTTTATTTTTATTTTTTATTTAATTGTATGTTTAAGTTATGAGAATAAATAGCAACAACAACACGCATCATGCATTCAGACTTTGTTTTTGTCGTGCAAGAATTTCCGAATGGTCTCGTAATGTAACTTTGGCAAAATTTGCGTAATGGCCTAATGACCGAATGGAGAAGTGGTGGACCTCTTGGGTAATTCCGCATGCATGCGTGTCATGGTGGGGGAGATCGAACTTTTCTTATTTTTTGCAAAAAAAAGTGTTTGCCTCCCTTTTTGAGCTACCTTTATGAAACTTTGTATGCATGTTTCTTATTGCTGCCCGCTGTAAATAAGTCGGAACGTGCCGGTACGGACCGATACATCGTATAGATTCCATAGAACCTATCGGTCGTTCTGGTCTGTCTGTCCGTCTGTCCGTCTGTCTGTCCGTGTGAAAATCTAGATCTCAGCTATTATAAGAGCTAGGACTACCAAATGACAATATGACAATATGTGTTATTATTGCACGTTGATCAAGTTTATTTTGGATTTTGACCACGCCCCTGTAAATCGAAAAAATTGATTTCAAGTGCAATTTTGGTGCGATATTGTTCATTTTCGGTTTTTATGATAACCATAGCTAGCCAGATGATCCCTGAAAATTTGGTAACAATCGGATAATAAACACAGAAGTTATTCAGCTTAACGTTTTCCATAGCTGTAAGCATTGTGCCGAATCGTGTGTGCGTGTTCGGTGGTGAAATGGGTTAAGTTGTTGACTGCAAAACGAACAGTATTATTATGCATTTATGGGTTCGAGTCCCACCTGCATCAAAAATTAAATGTGTGCAAAAAATTATTTGTTTTATTTTAGATTTTGACTTTGCATAAATATTGTAAGTCCATAGCCTTTTATTGTTCCGCAAATAATTTTGAGCAGCTGGGTAGCGGGTATATTACAGTCGAGCACACTCGGATGTAGCTTTCTTACTTGTTGACAAATAATAATAGATAAATAAATAGTAATAAATAATAAATAAATAAATAATGCTAAATAAATAGTTATATCAAGGGAGTTTTTCTTTCAACAAAAGGAAGGGAGATGAAACAACTTCGGTGCCGGTGGATTCTGATCGACTCTGCGCTTTCAAAAGTTGTTGCTGTGACAAATCAAAAGACACTTTCGGTTCGTCAACTGGTGAAACTGTAACACTGGTTGACCGTTGCCAGTTAAGTACGCGGATAGTGTTCGATCGAATCCGTTTTCTCTTCTACGTTAAACAAAAAAAAAGTAAGAAAGCTACAGTCGAGTGTTGACTGTTTAAGAACATCGATTTTTTAAGTTTATGAAAAAATTCAGATTGAGAAAACTGTTATTAAACGTGTTTTTCAAAGAAATATAATAAACAACAAATATAATTTTCAGTTAGACACCAAGCAGTCCAAGCAGTTGAAAAAGACACTGCTTGAAAAAACACTGCTTGCCTGCTTGCAGTGGGCGTAGTGGAAATGTATATGAAACGTTGAATAACTTTTTTGTTCATTATCCGATCGGAACCAAATTTGCAGCATCGTTTAGGTGGTAATAGTTATCATACACACGAGCTTTATTGTTGCGCTTGCTATACGGCCTATCGATTTGCGGGAGCGGAAGTAGGCTTGGCCAAAAATTGTAATAAAAATATTACAGCGTATGCGTATTCATAAAGCGTATTCACAAAGCTGTTGTCACCAAATTTGGTGGCTCTAACTTTTTTAGTTTCTGTGATATAGGCGCTTACGATTTAGCGATTTGCGCTGGCGGAAGTAGGCGTGGCTCAAATGTTAATAAAAATTGTACAGCGTATGATTCACATAAGTGTTGTCGCCAAATTTGGTGGCTCTAGCTTTTTTTAGTTTGTATTCATACAGAAGGACAGACGATTAGACGGACAGAAGGATAGACAGACATTGCTTAATCGACTCGGCTAGTGATCATGAGCAAGAATATATATGACTGGAACTTTATGTTTCGATACACTGTGCCTCAAACAGATCTGTTTGAAATGAAAACTTATTGAAGACATTAAAGTTGGTTTTCTAGTCCGAATCAGACGAAACTTAATATATATAATAATAGGAAAAAGGTGTTCTTTGCCGACATTAAACACAACGCCCCGTAGTCAAAAAATGTTTGAAAAAAAATTGCGCGAAATCACGCTAAATGTCTTCTTACGATCGACAATTTCTAGCTGTTGCAACTGGTCATTTTGCTACTTTGAATATTTCACATCAAGTGACATTCTAACAACTTAGAAGGCCGCATCGGCGCCAGACGGTCGATCAACGACTTATCGTCGATCGCGCCGAAATTCTTGAATAGCGTCAGGCAATCCTCAAATTCACCGTTGTAACGGCAAAATTTACTTAATTGTATGCTAGCCCCAATTTTGTAAAAAGTAAATTGCTGAAGAAAGACTGTACGCAACAGAGTGACAAAATACATGTAAATTAAATTAACCACAAAATTCAATTAAAATAAGTAAGAACAGCTACAGTCATGTGTTGACTGTATAAGACCAAGGATTTTTTAATATTATGAAAAAAATCAGATTTAGAAAACTGTTTTTGGTATACGTGTTTTTCAAATAAATATAATAAACAATACATATAATTTGCGGGGGCTGAAATGGGCGTGGCCCAAATTTTAATAAAAATTTTGCAGCGTATGATTCACATAACGGTGGTCACCAAATTCGGTGGCTCTAGCTTATTTAGTTTCTGAGATATAGGATGATGTTTATTTCAAATTTGAGGCGCTACGCCCATCGCCCACGCAAATCGATAATTGTTGAATATTATGGAAAGTATTACAGTTCAGACGCCAAATTTGGCATGATGATACCTGTAAATTACGCGCAGATAAAGATTATTTTAAATTGGAGGTGCCACGCCCACCGCCCACGCAATCGAAATTTCACGAATATTAATGAAAGTATTACAGTTACAGACACCAAATTTGGCATGATGATTCCGGTAAATCATGCGCAGATAAAAATTATATCCAATTTGAGGTGCCATTCCCACTGCCCACGCAAACGATAATTCATAAATATTAAGGAAAGTATTTAGGTTACAGATTTCTGCTTTAGAACACGTAAAGATGCTGATAATATGCACCGAATCTCAAAATTACAATCCGATCTGACAATAAATACAGAAGTTATTAAAGAAAACGTTTTTCATAGTTCCGTTGCCCGCGTCATTACAGTATATCGTCTGCATCGTTTTAGCCTTTGTTTGTGTGTCTGTATGTGTGTGTGAGAGCGAGTTGGTAGTAGTTAGTGCAACTACAAAGTTGGTCGAATGCTATCTTACGGTCGGGCGCGCTCGACTATACCTTCCCTTACTTCTTGGTTTATATAATAATTATAGATAGCGAGAGGATCTCTGAATTTGGTAATAATCGGATAATAAACACAAAAGTTATTCAACTCGTTTTCTATAGCTGTAAGATGCGCTGCCGCCATCGCTGCCTGCAGCATTGTATAATAGCACTATTCGGTGGTGAAATGGGTTAATGGTTAAGTTCTGGACTGCAAAACGAACAGTACTAAATACTATGCATTTACAGATTCCATTTCTGCCAACGTCAAAAATTAAATGTGTGCAAAAACTTTTTATACCATTCGACCATTGAAAATGGTCAAAAATGGTATACTTAGTTTGTGCAAAAGTATGTAATAGGCAGAAGGACACATGGCAGACCCCATAAAGTATATATATTCTTGCTCAGGATCACTAGCCGATTCGATTAAGCCATGTCTGTCTGTCCATCTGTATGAACCCCTATATCTCAGAAACTATAGAAGCTACAGCCAGCAAATTTGGCGACAACACTTATGTGAATCATACGCTGTACAATTTTTAATAAAATTTGGGCCACGCCGACTTCCGCCCCCGCAAATCGATAAACCAATAGCAAGCGCAATAATAAAGCAAGAGTATTCAGTTTTGGTGTATATGATAACTATCACCACCTAAACGATCGCTGGTTCAGATCGGATAATGAACAAAAGAGTTATTCAACGTTTCATATAGATTTGAACTGCGCCCACTGCAAGCAGGCAAGCAGTGTTTTTTTCAAGCAGTGTTTTTTTCAACTGGTTGGACTGCTTAACGCGTAACTGAAAATTATATTTTTTGTTTATTATATCTCTTTGAAAAACACGTTTAATAACAGTTTTCTCAATCTGATTTTTTTCATAAACTTAAAAAATCAATGGTCTTATACAGTCAACACTCGACTGTAGCTTCTTACTTGTTTTTTTAACGTAGAAGATCGTTTGTTTTTGCTGGCCATCGGTGTCCTTTAGTTCGGCTCATGGGGCTTAATGAGGATAGGTGACCCGTCAATACCTAGGGCTATACGCGATGCACCTCCTCACGGGTTAAAGGAACACACACCCAGTGAAAACGGATCCGATCGAACACCAGCCGCGTCCTTAACTGGCAACGGACAACCAGTGTTACAGTTTCACCAGTTGACGAACGGAAAGTGCGTTTTGATTTGTCTCAGGAAAAACTTTTGAAAGCGCAGAGTCGATCAGAATCCACCGGCAGCGAAGTTGTTTCATCTCCCTTCCTTTTTGTTGAAAGAAAAACTCCCTTGATATAATTATTTATTTAGCATTATTTATTTATTTATTATTTATTACTATTTATTTATATATTATTATTTGTCAAAAATTACTTTTAAGTTAAATTAACACACCGCCGCTCACGCAGCACCTGAAATTTAGAAAAGTAAATAGTTTAGTAATCACGACTGAGGAAAAAAGGTAGTTGGTGGTCCCTACTTGCGGTCAATCGGGTCAGTGCCAGAGACACATGACGCGGCATGCTCACTGATGGACAAGGCGCAGCCGGTTTCCAGATGTCGGTGGAAAGAGAGGGAAAGCATACAGTCCAAGAACATCTACGGCCAGAAACGGGAGGCAGGGAAGACAACATACGTCGGGAGGCACCAGAAATGCAACAGCCAGAAGCAGGATGGGATCTGCCAAACATAAGAATAAACTCAACGGATAGGTCAGCTGTGAATGCAGTTATTGCGCAAGCGGAGCAGATTTACCGGCAATCCGTCGAAAGCGAAATTGGGCAGACGCTGAAACAGGAGCTACGTCCGGGCTTACTCGAGCTCATGAAAATGGTATATGACGTCCTGAGACCAGCTGACGCCGCATCCGCCACCATCGGCCTGGATATTAAGGGTAGCGCCGGAGTCTACCAGGATGCTAGGGCCGAGACACTGAGCAGGAATATCGAAACATAAAATTCCAGTCATACTGGCGTTGCATACCAAATGGCCAGCACACAATACCTGTAAATTAAATTAATTTTAAAATTCAATTTAAAGAAACTAGAACCGACTGCCAAATAATTCTTCCGCCTAAATTCTTTTAATTCCTGTCTCTTTGTTTAAATCATTATGAATGTCTTTGTTTCTAATGTACCATTCGGTTTTTGTTATTATTCTGAGCATTTTCGATTGCGTTAGCTGAATTAGCTGTAAGTGGGATTAACTGGCAGCTCTCCCGAGTTCTATGCTATACGTCCATATTGGTTTTATTATCGCCTTGTATATTGCAATTTAATTATGTAATTCTAGTTTTGAATGTTTTCCTATTAGCCAGTTAAGTTGTCAAAATTTGTTATACCCGCTACTCATAGAGTAGAAGGGTATTATAACTTTGTTCACACCGAAAATGTATGTAACAGGCAGAAAGAGACACCTCCGACCCCGTAAAGTATATATATTCTGGCTCAGGATCAACAGCCGAGTCGATATAGCCATGTCCGTCTGTCCGTCTGTCTGTCCGTGTGAAAATCTAGATCTCAGCTATTATAAGAGCTAGGACAACCAAATTTGGTGACAATATGTGTTATTATTGCACGCTGATCAAGTTTATTTTGGATTTTGGCCACGCCCCCTTCCGCCCCCGCAAATCGAAAAAACATTGATAACAAGTGCAATTTTGATGCCATATTGTTTATTTTTGGTTTACATGATAACTATAGCTAGCCAGATGATCTCTGAAAATTTGGTAACAATCGGATAATAAACAGTTATTCAGCTTAACGTTTTACATAGCTGTAAGCAGTGCTGCCGGCAGCGCTGCTTGCAGCATTGTGCCGAATCGTGTGTGCGTGTTCGGTGGTGAAATGGGTTAAGTTGTGGACTGCAAAACGAACAGTACTATAATGCATTTACGGGTTGAAGTCCCGCCCGCATAAAAAATTAAATGTGTGCAAAAATGTTTTTTTTTTTTATTTTATATTTTGACTTTGCATAAATATTATAAGTCCATAGCCTTTTACGGTCAAAATATGATTGTAGCCGTTTTTATGTTCCGCAAATAAATTATGTACAAGCAGCTGGGTAGCGGGTATATTACAGTCGAGCACACTCGACTGTAGCTTTCTTACTTGTTTTTTATTTCAATTCGATTAACCCTTTCGCGCCCAACGTTGCTTGTGAGCAATTTCTATGTTTTTAGAGCTAACTGTAAGCGTGCCTTTTGTTTTTATCTGCTCATTCTTTATGATAACGGTGCTTTTATGTGTCTACTCTAAATATGAAAAGCAAAAAACGCATTTGGAGATTAGTTGCAGAAAATATTTGCAATAAACAGCACGCGCATCACAATAATTATTGTTTCGATATTCGGTGGAACTTTTGAAATTAGTAATTTACTTTTATAATACTTTAAAAAGAACCTAAAGTATAAACAAATAATTATTTAGCAAAGAGTTAAATAGACAGTGATATAGTCAAACTTAGTTAATAGTGAACAATAAGTAAGTAAATAATTTTCAAAGTTGCTAAGTTGCTTGTGAGCAACCTTGGGCATTCGTGGTAATAATTTTTGTTTGCATTTAGATATGAGACCGAAAGTGAAAGGTTTGTCTAACGAAGAAATTGAACGGGCTTTAAACTTCGATTGGGATGTTTCTACTGACGAAGAAAGTGGTGATGAGATGAAAGACATTTCTACGGTACTGGAGAAGAATTTAGAAGGAATTCTTGAAAGGGGAGAAAGTATCGAGATTGACCTTCAGGAAAATACAGTGATTGAAGGATGTGAACCTGACTCTTGCGTTGTTGTTGACAGTTGCTTGGAGAAAATTGATCCAAAGACGCTAAAGTGGAGAATAAGGCCGTTTGTAGCTCCACAGAGTATTTGGGAAGATGACAAAACTTTTGATGTCGAGGAGATAAAGATGCCAGTGGAGTAATTCTACAGATTTTTTGATACTCAGCTAATTCATTTAATGGCAAAGCAAACTGATATATATAGTTTGCAGGAGCACGGTATTGAACTTTAATGTACTGATGAGGAAATCAAACGCTACATTGGCATTTTATTGTACTTGGGTGTTTTAAAACTACCGCAACTCAGAATGGCATGGTCAAAGGATTTAAAGCTTACCGCAATAACTGATTCAATGCCGCGTGGGAGATTTGAAAAAATAAAACAATGCTTACATTTCAACGACAACGCCAAACAATTAAAAAAAGGAGATTCCAACTATGATAAACTCTACAATATCCGCCCTTTGCTCAGAATTCTCAAAGAAAATTTTGGAAAACTACCTCAGGAAGAGCATCAAAGTGTCGATGAGCAAATAATTGCATTCAAAGGTACGTTTTTAATTTTTTTTTTTAAATTGGCTTTATTTTTATTAATTGCTTTTTTTTGCAGGTCGATCCACGTTTAAGCATTATAATCCAGCTAAACCTCATAAATGGGGTCTTAAAATGTTTACGCGGGCTGGAATATCTGGATTAGTTTATGATTTTACGCTATATGTTGGAGAAGGCACTTGTCCTTCTTATGGCTTGGGAATATCTTCTGATGTTGTCTTATATTTGGCAAAAAGTCTTCCCAAAGACAAAAATTTTAAACTATATTTTGATAATTGGTTTCCGTCTGTAAGCCTTCTGATTTCGTTGAAGGAAATAGGAATCTTTGCAACAGGTACTGTACGTAAAAATCGCATAAGAAATTGCCAACTGCTCTCAGATGCGGAATTAAAAAAACGCGGAAGGGGGGTCTTTTGATATAAAATGCGAAATGAACCATAATCTTGTGTGTGTAAAATGGTTTGACAATAAGCCTGTTCAACTAATATCTTCGTGTGAAGGTGATCAGCCTGTTGGAATATGCAAACGTTGGAGCCCAAAAGAAAAAACTTACATTGATATTTCAAGGCCAGCTATTGTTACTTCATACAATAAAGGTATGGGTGGAGTAGATTTGGCAGATATGCTGATGGAGCTCTACAAAATTAACCACCGATTAAAAAAAGTGGTACATAAGAATTTTTTATTGGTGCCTGGGAACATCCGTTACAAATGCTTGGCTACTGTATAGGAAACAATTGAACTTGGTAAACCCAAACCAAAAACATATTCCCCTTATAAAATTTCAATCGGAAATTGCCCATGAACTTTACATTCCACTGACGCTACTTCATTTCAAAAAAGGAGAGGTCGACCAACAAATGCAGAAAGAGAAAGCTCAGTGGTATCATTGGGATCCCCAAGCAGTGTTTCTTCGCATCAATCAAAGAAGTACAAATTTCAGACAAGTCCTTCAGTGTCACAACGTTATGATAAAGTTGAACATTGGGTAGTTTTTGGAGAAAAAGGACGTTGCAGACTGTGCAAAACTGCAACACCGATGACCAAATGCCTTAAATGCAAAGTCCATCTGTGCTGCAATAACAATAAAAACTGTTTTTTGTCATACCACACTTAAATTGTCATTATAAAGAAAAATATTTCATATTCTGTGAATTATAAAAAAAACAATGCTTACACACCACTACTGCCCAATGTTGCTCACAAGCAACTTTCGCTACCGCCCAAACTAATGGGCATGGCATACTAAAATTTGTTGCTAAATTTTTCTAAAAATAAATGTAAAAACATTAATGATAAAAAAAAATTTTAATTTCACGGGGAAAAAGTTGGGCACGAAAGGGTTAATTAAAATGTGCTTTTTCCATGTACTTAGCATAAGGGTGTAATAATATTTGATTGTTACCAAGTTTAATTGCAAAGTTTTTGGGTTGTCGTTTTGTGTATATTAATTGTTGAGTTTTGTCTTTATTTATCTCAATACCCCATCTCTCAAACAAGGATACTGTTTGTGTCATGATTTGTTGTAGTGCACTTGCAGCTGTTTTTTTGCACGCGCTTGACGACAAGGATGGTATATAGGTTATATGGTAATATATTTCTTAGATCATGCAGTAGTCTTTCTTTTTTTCCAAATTTACTGCGTTATTTATTGGATCTTCTCTTATTGTGAGACTAACAATAATTATTAAAATTGTATTGTACAAATTAGATTAATTACAATTTGAAGTAATTGTATTAGTTATAGACGGCCCTAAAAGTTTTTTGCTGGGCTGGAGAATCTTTGCACTCCAGTCGGCTCTGACTGCAGACTTGTGCAATCGACTTCGCGAGAGGATTTTCGTGTGCGGCCAGCTTTGCTTGATGTTTACTCTTTCTCATCTGGGTTTCCTCGTTGACGAGATTTATGTGGAGGTCTCTTTGGATGCTGCGTAGGTACCATAATGCCCCAGTGATAGTTCGCAAAATCATTGACTGAGCTAGCTGTATGATGTCAATATTGGTTTTTGAAGCATTTCCCCATAGTTCACAGCCGTACGTCCAGATGGGTTTCAGCACGGAATTGTAAAGGAGTACTTTGTATTCCAGACTAAGGGGAGATTTGCAATTAATAAGCCAGTGAATATTGGTTGCTTTAAGCTTCATGTGAGTCCTTTTAGATTCTAAATGTCGCCGTCAGGTGAGGCGTCTATCTAGGTGAACGCCAAGACATGTTACTACGTCTGATTGTAGGATGAATGTATTGTTTAGGGTACAGGGTGGGCAGGTTTGTCTATTCAGCGTGAATGTTACATATCTGCTTTTGGTCTCGTTTATCTTAATACGCCAGTCCGCAAACCATCTTTCCACTCATTTAAGATGACAGGCTAGTTTTTCTGTTGCCTTTGCTGGGCATCTGGATCGGCTTAGTATTGCGGTATCGTCAGCAAACGTAGAGGTTGTGAGCTGATAGTTTGTAGGCATATCTGCTGTGTATAGGGTGTAAAGCACGGGGCCCAGCCCACTACCTGCTGAGCAGTATTCCCGGTGCTCAAAAGCCGTGCGAATTTCATTTGTGATTCGATTGATCTGCTCGATCGTTGATTTTTACGAATCCAAATTGATGCGATGGTTTTGTATTTCGTCTTCTTAGGTAGGAAGCTAGGTATTTTAAAAGTGCCTTTTCAAACAGTTTCGAGAGACACGTTAGAAGACTGATTGGTCTATAGGATGAGGGTTGACTTTTATCTTTGCCTGGCTTGGGAATCATCGCTATGATCGCTTTTTTCCACCTTTGAGGATAGTATCCAAGTTTCGTAATACCGTTGAAGAGATGGCATAAGGTCAGAACTGCACATGGTGGGAGTTCTATGATCATTTTTGGTGTCACCAAATCATGTCCAGGTGATTTTTTGAGCTTAAGATCTTTTATGATAGATGCTATCTCACTTTGGCTAAATATTATTGGATTTATTGGTGGCATGACTTTAGGTAGGACAAATGAGTTGCTAGCAGAATTTGGTTGAAATATTTTCTGAAGGCGAACGCATTAGCTCTATCTTCTTCGCTGCATATCCAGCTTCCAGAGGGGCCTCGCAGTGGAACGATTGTTTCTGCTGGTGGCTGAATATTTTTGTGTGATTCGGCCAGGCGATCAACATCCTCATCGGTATTCACTGTTGGAGTTGGTTCCATGCGTACAAACATATTTCGTGTACCTTGCCCAGTTGGTTCTGTTCCCTGCCAGCCTGTAGGGCTGCTCAGTTGTATGTGGTCGATGCCTGAGAGTAAGTAGAACTGGAGAGTGATCAGATGATAGTTCTGCAAGTGACTCGGCCGTAATATTATTCCTTGCGCTTTTTAGCTGGTATATATAACAATTTTTTCCTGCATCATCCAGGAATTTGGTTAGGACACGATGGCTAGCCTCAGTTTCAGTTTGAACTTTTGTTACATTTATGTTCCCTTTTCTTAGGGGGATTACGTAAAATGAGTTTTCTCCTATTAGTGTGGCTATTTTGTTCTCTTGACTTTCTTAGGTTTTTCCTTGGAGGACTTTGCCGTTTGTATACTGTCATGAGTAAAATTTGCCACCAGCTCAATAGCATTGTCTCGTGTAATTATACCCGCTACTTATAGAGTAGAAGGGTATTATAACTTTGTTCAAGCCGAAAATGTATGTATCAGGCAGAAGGAGACACCTCCGACCCCATTAAGTATATATATTCTGGCTCAGGATCAACAGCCGAGTCGATATAGCCATGTCCGTCTGCCTGTCTGTCCGTCTGTCTGTCCGTGTGAAAATCTAGATCTCAGCTATTAAAAGAGCTAGAACTACCAAATTTGGTGACAATATGTGTTATTATTGCACGCTGATCAAGTTTATTTTGGATTTTGGCCACGCCCCTTCCGCCCCCGAAAATCGAAAAAACATTGATAACAAGTGCAATTTTGATGCCATATTGTTCATTTTCGGTTTACATGTAACTATAGCTAGCCAGATGATCTCTGAAAATTTGGTAACAATCGGATAATAAACACAGAAGTTATTCAGCTTAACGTTTTCCACAGCTGTAAGCAGCTGCTTGCAGCATTGTGCCGAATAGTGTGTGCGTGTACGGTGGTGAAATGGGTTAAGTTGTGGACTGCATAACGAACAGTACTATTATGCATTTATGGGTTCGAGTCCCAACCGCATCAAAAATTAAATGTGTGCAAAAAATTATTTGTTTTATTTTAGATTTTGACTTTGCATAAATATTGTAAGTCCATGGCCTTTTACGGTCAAAATATGATTGTAGCCCTTCTTTATTGTTCCGCAAATAATTTTGAGCAGCTGGGTAGCGGGTATATTACAGTCGAGCACACTCGAATGTAGCTTTCTTACTTGTTTTTATTTGACATTTAACATTGTATGTATTTTTATTTATTTGTTAAAATTGCCATTTTAAAATTGTTGTTAAAATTGACATTTTTACATATGTACATCCTACTATTGTTTTTGTATAGCTTTGCAGGCTATACGGCTCATCGTGCAGAAGTGTTTCCGCTCAATTTTGCAATTTTTCTTATAGATAAAAAAAATATGCATCGTAGTGCAATCAAAAAAATTGCAACGCAGTGCTAAATAAAAATTGCGCTGGTGCTGGCTGCGGTTGTTGCTGCTTCCACCTTGCTGGACGTACTGATGTCGTCCGCGTCAGCTGGTCGTCACCGGCCTGGCTACGCTGACGCTCCTTCGAAGGCGAAAGTGGCAGGGTGCCCCTCTCGCTGTTGTCTTTACTGCTACTGATGTCCGGGCCTATAGGCTCAGGCGGAGTCTTTGCGCTGATCTTTAATTCATGCATGTGTATTTGCATGCAGCATCAAACAGAGGTCCAGGGCAGTCGTTTGGGCAGATGTCCACTTCTCTCGGGAATGGGTTTTGGGATGGTGGTTTGATTATTGTTTTGTTTATATCATTTATTTTAGCTGAGTGAGTTGCAGTGCTGGGTTTTTGAACTTTGAGACTTGTTTTTAGAAAACCAAGCTCGGACTGCAATTTTTGTGCAGTTGACCACGCGGGAGGCGGCGTTTTTGTATATAATAGCCACTTGATATGTGCTATTCTTTTATTTATTTTGTTTCTTAGGCCTTCGCGTTTACCCATTACTCACACTCTACTCACTCAGATTTTATTTTTTTTTCAGTTGCTCTGCGGATTTTATCTGTCGTTCTGCCGATGTTCCTGTTGCTGTTGTTGTTACTGTTGCTGCTTCTGCTGCACCTTGGCCCTGCGCTAATAATTGTCTGATGTCATAAGCCAAGCGATCAGTAAAAGTACACACCCTGTCCTCTTTGTAACATTTTTTGTCCATCCAGCAACTTGTAGTAAGGAGGCTCCTGCCTCACTGTAGCCATGTACAGAAAAATGTTTGATTTAAAAGGAGGAAGAACCTCCGTTCTTCCCTATGTGTCAATATTTCTTTCTATATATTCAATCATTCTTAGCCTGATACATATTATTGGCTTAAGCTAAGCCGCGTAGCTGCGCTGTCGGTAACGCTGGCAGCGGAGCGGCTATCTTATGTATGTATGTATATGTTATATGCTCAGCGGCGTTTGCAGCGAGAGCGCGAGAGAGTACATGTATGTATGTAAGTTGAAGTACGGTCGCGCATGTCAGACATGCGGAGTCGGCATTTCAACTCGCACTTGAAATATGCTTGTCTTTGAACTTTACGTAAACATTGCAGCAAAGTGCTACAATGTGTTTTATATGAAAGGCACTGCGTACGGTGTGTACCAATATAATGCATACTACATTGAAGCTATAATAAAAATGCATATAATAAACATATTCTCGAAATGCAAATGGGCCAATATTGACATTCAATTAATTTTGGACCAAAGCAACTCGGCAGGATTCTGACAGTGAGGATGGTAACGTAAATGAAGTCATAGATGGTGCGCCTCTTCCTCTTTTTGATAGTAGTGGTTTTGTTGGGAAAAAAACAAAACCAAGAATTATTCGGTTAGGAGTTTTAATATAAATAAAGCTCGACCAAACTACTTTAGGCAATTAATTATGCTTTACCTGCCTTGGAATGAACAGGTAGAACTAATAGATAGAAAGAGGAGATATATAGTGAAAATGAGAGTATAATTAGGGTTAATTTTAAGAAGTATAACGTATTAGAAATATAAAATACACGCTTAGGAAGGCCATGGAATTGGAAACAATTGATGAGGATATTGCAGAAGATCAATTAGCAGTTGAGGTAGATAATCAGTAACAAGCAGAAAGAGGCATCTGCGCTTACATAAAATATATATATTCTTGCTCAGGATAACTAGCCGATTCGAAAGCCATGTCTGTCTATCCGTCTGTCCGTCTGTATGAACACCTATATCTCAGAAACTACAAATTTAGAGCCACCAAGTTTGGTGTCAAAACTTATGTGAATCATACGCTGCACTATGGGTAAAAAGCCGGAAATTTTGGTATTAATGTAATTTTTTTTGTGATTGATGTTTTAATGCTGCTTTCATTTTTTGATTCCTTAGTAACAAGATACTTGTTGCATTTTGAGTAAACAGCTGTTTATATCTATATGAAAACTATCGGAAGAGACAGCTGCCCTGGTGTTGGGACATCTGCAAGAGCAAGCAGTGCAATCCAGTGGTGGCAGGGTTAGCGGAAAGAAATGGCCTTGAGAGAGATTCTCTCTTAAGCCAATTCGGTCAGCGACCCCCGCTCACCGTTAGGGAGAACCGCTGTTTGACCAAAGTGCGTGTGTGGTTTTCTGTAGATTTTTTTTTACTTTTTTTAAAAATTAATAAAAATTGTTTTGGTGCCCAGGAGCGAGACAGCGAAGGAGTGACGAACATTTGCGGAAGAAAGGAAAGAAGCAGTCTCCTGGTGAGTTCGATCCAAGCGGGGTTCCGCCGGGAGACCAGTTTACTTTGACCCCGCATCCTTCGACCCCATCCTCGTCAGCGCCCACAGCTTGGGCACAGCGCGCCAAAGACAGCAGTGTTTGAGTAGCAGCGTCACAGCAGCATCGAAGAGCAGAAGCGCAGCGCGCAAGCATTGCGTAGCGCCGCAACAGCGAGCGGCCGCCACAGCACGGCGCGCCGCAGATCCCTGACCCTTAGCATAATTTAGTTTATAATTATGATTTAAGGTAATTTATTTAATTATGTGTTAGACATAGTTAGCGTCAAATTTTTGTTAGGTTTTGTGTAGGTTTTTGCGTAGGCAGGTTCTTGAGTAGGCGTGTATAGTAATGTTAATTAAATGAAAATTTATAACGTGAGAAAAAAAGAAGTAAAGAAAGCTACAGTCGAGCGCGCCCGACAGAAAGATATCATTCGCCCAGTTTCGGAACAAATTATCACACATTTCATATGAAATTAGGTGTCTCTAGCTTTAATAATAGCTGATATCTAGACGTTTAAACGGACAGACGGATAGACAGACAGACGGACATGGCTCAATCGACTCAGCTAGTGATCCTGAGCCAGAATATATATACTTTGTGGGGTCTGCCACGCCTCCTTCTGCCTGTTACATACATTTGCACAAAGTTAGTATACCTTTTTTGACCATTTTCAATGGTCGAATGGTATAAATATAATCGGTTAAGTCTCGTCACTTAGGGAGATGGGGCGGCCGTAGCGGGCCAGGATTAGACTAATCGGCTAGGGTGATGCTCTGAAACCGCGAGCAGGAACATCACATGGTTGGGTGGGTGCGCGGTAACCAATCTCGGTCACCAAACGTTGTTGTTGTTGTTTAATATAGAATGTAATTGTTGTAGTTATTGTGTGTGAGGCGTGATACGTAAGTATCGAAATTTATCGGCATTTTGGTGCGGACTGAAGGGCAGCGGGAAAAACCCCTCCCCTTGTGGAGCTGAGCTAGCCGGCACAGCCCTGAAGAAAGCAGTCCGTAATATAGCATAAAAATAATTTTGAAACATTTTTACGAGTTATCGTTTATTTTTGGCGCGCTTTCAAAGTCAGCTGATTCAGAGGAGCTTTGAATTGTGAAAATTGGCGGAAAAAATGTAACAACTTGCAGCGCAAACATTGTATTATAGCAAACTTTGAGTTTATTTTTAATTATGGAAAAAACAAGCCCGAGTATGTAAATTAATCGTTAATACATGTTTCCCGATAATTGTGTGTTGTTGTTGAATTGTCCAATGTATTGCTTGTGAGTATTTGCAATTGTTTACTAACAAACGTTTTAGTGTTCTGTGGAATATTACTTTTGTATGGTACAAAAAAGCACCAAGGTTAAAGTTGTATGTTTTTAAAAAATATATGTGGAATCAAATGGTATTAATGTTTTTTGCCCATTTTTGCCCCTTTTTGCGTAACATTTTATGTTGTAGGTGTGTATGAGTTCAGTCATGCAGGGCTGCTGGATTTTTGGGGTAACAACAAACGCGATGCAGACGCTGTTAACAGTTATATTATGGAAAATATTGAAGAGAACTTTGTGACTAAAGAGCAAAAGATTACAATTACAAAGAAAGTGAGCCAATTTATTGCGGCATTTATTGTAGCTTGCGTCTAGAATTTTTGTCGTTATTGATAAGCCAGAAATGAGACTATGCAAACCTGGTCGAAAACATTTAACATATGAAGATGCAGGGCCTCAACTTAAAAGAAAATTATCAAATAAGCTGGCTGCAGAACAAGGACATTCAACACCACTTCTCGTACATGCTGCAAAAAAAACGAAGCAGGCAGAAATGGCCTTTGTGTTAAAAAAAAAGCATAAGCAGTGAAAACATACATGATATAATAAGAAAATTGAGACAAATCATCCTATTAAAATAAGTGCTGATAATTTTATAGCTTTCTTAATTGAAAATGGATTTACAAAGTAGCAATATAATAATATAAAAGCGCTCAATAAGCAGCAAGACTGTGATATTTTCCCTCCTTATTCAAAAGTAGCAGAAGCAAAATTGAAATGCAGGCCAACCGAACTTAAAATTTTTGAAACAAGGGCAGAAGTATCGTTGCAAGATTTGCATTTGAAGATGGATCTACGGGCCAATGCACGTACAAACAAAGCTTTCAATCAAACGAATGTGTCGTCCTTGATCTATCCCTTTTTGTCACTACAATTATGCCGTTAAAACTAATAGATGAAATCAACAATCGAGTAATTTGGATAAATTTATCTCCAGAATCGGTGAGATTTTGTCGGCCGTACAAGGTATTGAATATCAAATTATAAACCAATTTATTGTTCCTGTTGGTGTCCTTGGAGAAAACGCGTCAAAAGCGCGCAACAAACTTCACGAGAGCGATAGAAAATCTCACGCTAGGAAATGTAGCCGACTAGCAAACATTACAGATGTTTTCAATAGAGCAATCATCTGATCCTTTGCTTTCAAGTCTTTGTTAAAGAGATCGAAGTAAGTTCGGATAAAAGAAAATCTTTCCAACAGAAGTAATCGATATTCTTCAATATCCGGATGCAGAACTTTATAAATAAAGTTATCAATCGAATAATGAAGAAGAAGTTGAAGCCGAAGTGGAAGACGAATTCAATTGCCTTAACATATTTTTAGATGAGGAAGTTGAAGAATACCGATAAACTTCATAAAATATAAAAAAAATTGTTACCTTTTATCTCATAATAATAATTTTTGCATCTTGTGTCCTCACTTCGCTCCCACGCCATTCCCCCAGGGAAGACACCTCCGGATCCACCGGTTGAACCACAGACAGATTAACATTTTTCACTTTATTTTCAAGGATTGTTTTTGTGGGCGGAGATGAAGGCGTGGTCATATCAAAAAATAAACAAAATCCGAAATTCTATTTAAATCCTAATTATATATATATATATATATATATATATAAATATATCTTTGTAATTAATACCAAAATTTCCGGCTTTTTACCCATAGTGCGCTGTTTATTATACCCGCTACTCATAGAGTAGAAGGGTATTATAACTTTGTTCAAACCGAAAATGTATGTAACAGGCAGAAGGAGACACCTCCGACCCCATAAAGTATATATATTCTGGCTCAGGATCAACAGCCGAGTCTGTCCGTCTGTCTGTCCGTCTGTCTGTCCGTGTGAAAATCTAGATCTCAGCTATTATAAGAGCTAGGACTACCAAAATTAGCGGGAAGAAATGGCCTTGAGAGAGATTCTCTCTTAAGCCAATTCGGTCAGCGACCCCCGCTCACTGTTAGGGAGAACCGCTGTTTGACCAAAGTGCGTGTGTGGTTTTCTGTAGTTTTTTTTTTACTTTTTTTAAAAATTAATAAAAATTGTTTTGGTGCCCAGGAGCGAGACAGCGAAGGAGTGCCGACCATTTGCGGAAGAAAGTAAAAAGCAGTCTCTTGGTGAGTTCGATCCAAGCGGGGTTCCGCCGGGAGACCAGTTTACTTTGACCCCGCATCCTTCGACCCCATCCTCGTCAGCGCCCACAGCTTGGGCACAGCGCGCCAAAGACAGCAGTGTTTGAGTAGCAGCGTCACAGCAGCATCGAAGAGCAGAAGCGCAGCGCGCAAGCATTGCGTAGCGCCTCAACAGCGAGCGGCCGCCACAGCACGGCGCGCCGCAGATCCCTGACCCTTAGCATAATTTAGTTTATAATTATGATTTAAGGTAATTTATTTATTTATGTGTTAGACATAGTTAGCGTCAAATTTTTGTTGGG
This sequence comes from Zaprionus ghesquierei, assembly GCA_018904095.1. NCBI lineage: Eukaryota > Metazoa > Arthropoda > Insecta > Diptera > Drosophilidae > Zaprionus > Zaprionus ghesquierei. The sequence goes on from JAEIGP010000287.1 coordinate 153,153, forward strand.
TTTTGTGTAGGTTTTTGCGTAGGCAGGTTCTTGGGTAGGCGTGTATAGTAATGTTAATTAAATGAAAATTTATAACGTGAGAAAAAAAGAAGTAAAGAAAGCTACAGTCGAGCGCGCCCGACAGAAAGATATCATTCGCCCAGTTTCGGAACAAATTATCACACATTTCATATGAAATTAGGTGTCTCTAGCTTTAATAATAGCTGATATCTAGACGTTCAAACGGACAGACGGACAGACAGACAGACGGACATGGCTCAATCGACTCAGCTAGTGATCCTGAGTCAGAATATATATACTTTGTGGGGTCTGCTACGCCTCCTTCTGCCTGTTACATACATTTGCACAAAGTTAGTATACCTTTTTGACCATTTTCAATGAAAATATAAAAGAAAAACCCCCCCCAAAAAATATTTTTTTTTTTGGTTCAAAAAAAAACCTTTTTTTTTTTTTTTTTTATTATAAGAGCTAGGACTAAATATAATCGGTTAAGTCTCGTCACTTAGGGATATGAGGCGGCCGTAGCGGGCCAGGATTGGACTAATCGGCTAGGGTGATGCTCTGAAACCGCGAGCAGGAACATCACATGGTTGGGTGGGTGCGCGGTAACCAATTTCGGTCACCAAACGTTGTTGTTGTTGTTTAATATAGAATGTAATTGTTGTAGTTGTTGTGTGTAAGGCGTGATACATAAGTATCGAAATTCATCGGCATTTTGGTGCGGACTGAAGGGCAGCGGGAAAAACCCCTCCCCTTGTGGAGCTGAACTAGCCGGCACAGCCCTGAAGAAAGCAGTCCGTAATATAGCATAAAAATAATTTTGAAACATTTTTACGAGTTATCGTTTATTTTTGGCGCGCTTTCAAAGTCAGCTGATTCAGAGGAGCTTTGAATTGTGAAAATTGGCGGAAAAAATTTAACAACTTGCAGCGCAAACATTGTATTATAGCAAACTTTGAGTTTATTTTTAATTATGGAAAAAACAAGCCCGAGTATGTAAATTAATCGTTAATACATGTTTCCCGATAATTGTGTGTTGTTGTTGAATTGTCCAATGTATTGCTTGTGAGTATTTGCAAAGTATTTGAAAGTATTTGAAAGCACCAAGGTTAAAGTTGTATGTTTTTAACAAATATATGTGGAATCAAATGGTATTAATGTTTTTTGCCCATTTTTGCCCCTTTTTGCGTAACATTTTATGTTGTAGGTGTGTATGAGTTCAGTCATGCAGGGCTGCTGGATTTTTGGGGTAACAACAAACGCGATGCAGACGCTGTTAACAGTTATATTATGGAAAATATTGAAGAGAACTTTGTGACTAAAGAGCAAAAGATTACAATTTCAAAGAAAGTGAGCCAATTTATTGCGGCATTTATTGTGGCTTGCGTCTAGAATTTTTGTCGTTATTGATAAGCCAGAAATGAGACTATGCAAACCTGGTCGAAAACATTTAACATATGAAGATGCAGGGCCTCAACTTAAAAGAAAATTATCAAATAAGCTGGCTGCAGAACAAGGACATTCAACACCACTTCTCGTACATGCTGCAAAAAAAACGAAGCAGGCAGAAATGGCCTTTGTGTTAAAAAAAAAGCATAAGCAGTGAAAACATACATGATATAATAAGAAAATTGAGACAAATCATCCTATTAAAATAAGTGCTGATAATTTTATAGCTTTCTTAATTGAAAATGGATTTACAAAGTAGCAATATAATAATATAAAAGCGCTCAATAAGCAGGAAGACTGTGATATTTTTCCTCCTTATTCAAAAGTAGCAGAAGCAAAATTGAAATGCAGGCCAACCGAACTTAAAATTTTTGAAACAAGGGCAGAAGTATCGTTGTAAGATTTGCATTTGAAGATGGATCTACGGGCCAATGCACGTACAAACAAAGCTTTCAATCAAACGAATGTGTCGTCCTTGATTTATCCCTTTTTGTCACTACAATTATGCCGTTAAAACTAATAGATGAAATCAACAATCGAGTAATTTGGATAAATTTATCTCCAGAATCGGTGAGATTTTGTCGGCCGTACAAGGTATTGAATATCAAATTATAAACCACAAACAATAAATTGTTCCTGTTGGTGTCCTTGGAGAAAACGCGTCAAAAGCGCGCAACAAACTTTACGAGAGCGATAGAAAATCTCACGCTAGGAAATGTAGCCGACTAGCAAACATTACAGATGTTTTCAATAGAGCAATCATCTGATCCTTTGCTTTCAAGTCTTTGTTAAAGAGATCGAAGTAAGTTCGGATAAAAGAAAATCTTTCCAACAGAAGTAATCGATATTCTTCAATATCCGGATGCAGAACTTTATAAATAAAGTTATCAATCGAATAATGAAGAAGAAGTTGAAGCCGAAGTGGAAGACGAATTCAATTGCCTTAATATATTTTTAGATGAGGAAGTTGAAGAATACCGATAAACTTCATAAAATATAAAAAAATTTGTTACCTTTTATCTCATAATAATAATTTTTGCATCTTGTGTCCTCACTTCGCTCCCACGCCATTCCCCCAGGGAAGACACCTCCGGATCCACCGGTTGAACCACAGACAGATTAACATTTTTCACTTTATTTTCAAGGATTGTTTTTGTGGGCGGAGATGAAGGCGTGGTCATATCAAAAAATAAACAAAATCCGAAATTCTATTTAAATCATTATATATCTAATATATATATATATATATATATATATATATATATATATATATATATATATATATATATATATATATCTTTAAAATTGTAATTAATACCAAAATTTCCGGCTTTTTACCCATAGTGCGCTGTTTATTATACCCGCTACTCATAGAGTAGAAGGGTATTATAACTTTGTTCAAACCGAAAATGTATGTAACAGGCAGAAGGAGACACCTCCAACCCCATAAAGTATATATATTCTGGCTCAGGATCAACAGCCGAGTCGATATAGCCATGTCCGTCTGTCTGTCTGTCTGTCCGTCTGTCTGTCCGTGTGAAAATCTAGATCTCAGCTATTATAAGAGCTAGGACTACGAAAATTAGCGGGAAGAAATGGCCTTGAGAGAGATTCTCTCTTAAGCCAATTCGGTCAGCGACCCCCGCTCACTGTTAGGGAGAACCGCTGTTTGACCAAAGTGCGTGTGTGGTTTTCTGTAGTTTTTTTTTTACTTTTTTTAAAAATTAATAAAAATTGTTTTGGTGCCCAGGAGCGAGACAGCGAAGGAGTGCCGACCATTTGCGGAAGAAAGAAAGAAGCAGTCTCCTAGTGAGTTCGATCCAAGCGGGGTTCCGCCGGGAGACCAGTTTACTTTGACCCCGCATCCTTCGACCCCATCCTCGTCAGCGCCCACAGCTTGGGCACAGCGCGCCAAAGACAGCAGTGTTTGAGTAGCAGCGTCACAGCAGCATCGAAGAGCAGAAGCGCAGCGCGCAAGCATTGCGTAGCGCCGCAACAGCGAGCGGCCGCCACAGCACGGCGCGCCGCAGATCCCTGACCCTTAGCATAATTTAGTTTATAATTATGATTTAAGGTAATTTATTTAATTATGTGTTAGACATAGTTAGCGTCAAATTTTTGTTAGGTTTTGTGTAGGTTTTTGCGTAGGCAGGTTCTTGAGTAGGCGTGTATAGTAATGTTAATTAAATGAAAATTTATAACGTGAGAAAAAAAGAAGTAAAGAAAGCTACAGTCGAGCGCGCCCGACAGAAAGATACCATTCGCCCAGTTTCGGAACAAATTATCACACATTTCATATGAAATTAGGTGTCTCTAGCTTTAATAATAGCTGATATCTAGACGTTTAAACGGACAGACGGATAGACAGGCAGACGGACATGGCTCAATCGACTCAGCTAGTGATCCTGTGTCAGAATATATATACTTTGTGGGGTCTGCCACGCCTCCTTCTGCCTGTTACATACATTTGCACAAAGTTAGTATACCTTTTTTGACCATTTTCAATGGTCGAATGGTATAAATATAATCGGAGAGATGGGGCGGTCGTAGCGGGCCAGGATTGGACTAATCGGCTAGGGTGATGCTCTGAAACCGCGAGCAGGAACATCACATGGTTGGGTGGGTGCGCGGTAACCAATTTCGGTCACCAAACGTTGTTGTTGTTGTTTAATATAGAATGTAATTGTTGTAGTTGTTGTGTGTGAGGCGTGATACATAAGTATAGAAATTCATCGGCATTTTGGTGCGGACTGAAGGGCAGCGGGAAAAACCCCTCCCCTTGTGGAGCTGAGCTAGCCGGCACAGCCCTGAAGAAAGCAGTCCGTAATATAGCATAAAAATAATTTTGAAACATTTTTACGAGTTATTGTTTATTTTTGGCGCGCTTTCAAAGTCAGCTGATTCAGAGGAGCTTTGAGTTGTGAAAATTGGCGGAAAAAATTTAACAACTTGCAGCGCAAACATTGTATTATAGCAAAATTTGAGTTTATTTTTAATTATGGAAAAAACAAGCCCGAGTATGTAAATTAATCGTTAATACATGTTTCCCGATAATTGTGTGTTGTTGTTGAATTGTCCAATGTATTGCTTGTGAGTATTTGCAATTGTTTACTAACAAACGTTTTAGTGTTCTGTGGAATATTACTTTTGTATGGTACAAAAAAGCACCAAGGTTAAAGTTGTATGTTTTTAAAAAATATATGTGGAATCAAATGGTATTAATGTTTTTTGCCCATTTTTGCCCCTTTTTGCGTAACATTTTATGTTGTAGGTGTGTATGAGTTCAGTCATGCAGGGCTGCTGGATTTTTGGGGTAACAACAAACGCGATGCAGACGCTGTTAACAGTTATATTATGGAAAATATTGAAGAGAACTTTGTGACTAAAGAGCAAAAGATTACAATTACAAAGAAAGTGAGCCAATTTATTGCGGCATTTATTGTGGCTTGCGTCTAGAATTTTTGTCGTTATTGATAAGCCAGAAATGAGACTATGCAAACCTGGTCGAAAACATTTAACATATGAAGATGCAGGGCCTCAACTTAAAAGAAAATTATCAAATAAGCTGGCTGCAGAACAAGGACATTCAACACCACTTCTCGTACATGCTGCAAAAAAAACGAAGCAGGCAGAAATGGCCTTTGTGTTAAAAAAAAAGCATAAGCAGTGAAAACATACATGATATAATAAGAAAATTGAGACAAATCATCCTATTAAAATAAGTGCTGATAATTTTATAGCTTTCTTAATTGAAAGTGGATTTACAAAGTAGCAATATAATAATATAAAAGCGCTCAATAAGCAGCAAGACTGTGATATTTTCCCTCCTTATTTAAAAGTAGCAGAAGCAAAATTGAAATGCAGGCCAACCGAACTTAAAATTTTTGAAACAAGGGCAGAAGTATCGTTGCAAGATTTGCATTTGAAGATGGATCTACGGGCCAATGCACGTACAAACAAAGCTTTCAATCAAACGAATGTGTCGTCCTTGATTTATCCCTTTTTGTCACTACAATTATGCCGTTAAAACTAATAGTAATTTGGATAAATTCATCTCCAGAATCGGTGAGATTTTGTCGGTCGTACAAGGTATTGAATATCAAATTATAAACCAATTTATTGTTCCTGTTGGTGTCCTTGGAGAAAACGCGTCAAAAGCGCGCAACAAACTTTACGAGAGCGATAGAAAATCTCACGCTAGGAAATGTAGCCGACTAGCAAACATTACAGATGTTTTCAATAGAGAAATCATCTGATTCTTTGCTTTCAAGTCTTTGTTTAAGAGATCGAAGTAAGTTCGGATAAAAGAAAATCTTTCCAACAGAAGTAATCGATATTCTTCAATATCCGGATGCAGAACTTTATAAATAAAGTTATCAATCGAATAATGAAGAAGAAGTTGAAGCCGAAGTAGAAGACGAATTCAATTGCCTTAATATATTTTTAGATGAGGAAGTTGAAGAATACCGATAAACTTCATAAAATGTAAAAAAATTTGTTACCTTTTATCTCATAATAATAATTTTTGCATCTTGTGTCCTCACTTCGCTCCCACGCCATTACCCCAGGGAAGACACCTCCGGATCCACCGGTTGAACCACAGACAGATTAACATTTTTCACTTTATTTTCAAGGATTGTTTTTGTGGGCGGAGATGAAGGCGTGGTCATATCAAAAAATAAACAAAATCCGAAATTCTATTTAAATCCATAAAAATATATATATTTTATATATATATATATATATATCTTTAAAATTGTAATTAATACCAAAATTTCCGGCTTTTTACCCATAGTGCGCTGTTTATTATACCCGCTACTCATAGAGTAGAAGGGTATTATAACTTTGTTCAAACCGAAAATGTATGTAACAGGCAGAAGGAGACACCTCCGACCCCATAAAGTATATATATTCTGGCTCAGGATCAACAGCTGAGTCGATATAGCCATGTCCGTCTGTCTGTCTGTCTGTCTGTCTGTCCGTCTGTCTGTCCGTGTGAAAATCTAGATCTCAGCTATTATAAGAGCTAGGACTACCAAAATTAGCGGGAAGAAATGGCCTTGAGAGAGATTCTCTCTTAAGCCAATTCGGTCAGCGACCCCCGCTCACTGTTAGGGAGAACCGCTGTTTGACCAAAGTGCGTGTGTGGTTTTCTGTAGTTTTTATACCCGCTACTCATAGAGTAGAAGGGTATTATAACTTTGTTCAAACCGAAAATGTATGTAACAGGCAGAAGGAGACACCTCCGACCCCATAAAGTATATATATTCTGGCTCAGGATCAACAGCCGAGTCGATATAGCCATGTCCGTCTGTCCGTCTGTCTGTCTGTCCGTCTGTCTGTCCGTGTGAAAATCTAGATCTCAGCTATTATAAGAGCTAAAATTACCAGATTTGGTGACGTAATATGTTATTATTGCACGCTGATCAAGTTTATTTTGGATTTTGGCCACGCCCCCCTTCCGCCCCTGTAAATCGAAAAAAATGATTACAAGTGCAATTTTGATGCTATATTGTTCATTTTCGGTTTATATGATAACTATATCTAGGCAGATGATCTCTAAAAGTTTGGTAACAATCGGATAATAAACACAGAAGTTATTCAGCTTAACGTTTTCCATAGCTGTAAGCAGCGGTGCCGGCAGCATTTATGATTATTATTTATGAATAAATAGCAACAACAACACGCATCATGCATTCAGACTTTGTTTTTGTCGTGCAAGAATTTCCGAATGGTCTCATAATGTAACTTTGGCGAAACGTAATGGCTGAATGACCGAATGGAGAAGTAGTGGACCTCTTAGGTAATGGGTCCAAGGTTCGATTCCGCATGCATACGTGTCATGGTGGGGGAGATTAAACTTTTCTAACTTTTTACAAAGAAAAGTTTTTGCCTCCCTTTTTGAGTTACCTTCATGAAACTTTGTATACATGTTTCTTATTGCTGTCCGCTGTAAATAAGTCGGAACGAGCCGGTACGGACCGATACATCGTATAGTTGCCATAGAACCTATCGGTCGTTTTTTTAACAACATTTATTAAAAGGGCACATATCGTTTTTTACATGCACGTATTCGATTTATAGTCTTCAACAGGTAGAATTATTATTTTTACTGTTTAAGTGATAAATCTTGGATTTTTGTGGTACCTGAATAAAAGTTATACGTTTTCAATACTTTTTACTCCTTTTGCCAGCAGCGCTGCTTGCAGCATTGTGCCAAATAGTGTGTGCGTGTACGGTGGTGAAATGGGTTAAGTTGTGGACTGCATAACGAACGAAACTATTATGCATTTATGGTTTCGAGTCCCACCCGCATCAAAAGTTAAATGTGTGCAAAAAATTATTTTTTTTATTTTAGATTTTGACTTAGCATAAATATTGTAAGTCCATGGCCTTTTACGGTTAAAATATGATTGTAGCCGTTCTTTATTGTTCCGCAAATAATTTTGATGTACGAGCAGCTGGGTAGCGGGTATATTACAGTCGAGCACACTCGAATGTAGCTTTCTTACTTGTTTTTTTACTTTTTTTAAAAATTAATAAAAATTGTTTTGGTGCCCAGGAGCGAGACAGCGAAGGAGTGCCGACCATTTGCGGAAGAAAGAAAGAAGCAGTCTCCTGGTAAGTTCGATCCAAGCGGGGTTCCGCCGGGAGACCAGTTTACTTTGACCCCGCATCCTTCGACCCCATCCTCGTCAGCGCCCACAGCTTGGGCACAGCGCGCCAAAGACAGCAGTGTTTGAGTAGCAGCGTCACAGCAGCATCGAAGAGCAGAAGCGCAGCGCGCAAGCATTGCGTAGCGCCGCAACAGCGAGCGGCCGCCACAGCACGGCGCGCCGCAGATCCCTGACCCTTAGCATAATTTAGTTTATAATTATGATTTAAGGTAATTTATTTATTTATGTGTTAGACATAGTTAGCGTCAAATTTTTGTTAGGTTTTGTGTAGGTTTTTGCGTAGGCAGGTTCTTGAGTAGGCGTGTATAGTAATGTTAATTAAATGAAAATTTATAACGTGAGAAAAAAAGAAGTAAAGAAAGCTACAGTCGAGCGCGCCCGACAGAAAGATACCATTCGCCCAGTTTCGGAACAAATTATCACACATTTCATATGAAATTAGGTGTCTCTAGCTTTAATAATAGCTGATATCTAGACGTTCAAACGGACAGACGGACAGACAGACAGACGGACATGGCTCAATCGACTCAGCTAGTGATCCTGAGTCAGAATATATATACTTTGTGGGGTCTGCCACGCCTCCTGCCTGTTACATACATTTGCACAAAGTTAGTATACTTTTTTTGACCATTTTCAATGGTCGAATGGTATAAATATAATCGGTTATGTCTCGTCACTTAGGGAGATGGGGCGGCCGTAGCGGGCCAGGATTGGACTAATCGGCTAGGGTGATGCTCTGAAACCGCGAGCAGGAACATCACATGGTTGGGTGGGTGCGCGGTAACCAATTTCGGTCACCAAACGTTGTTGTTGTTGTTTAATATAGAATGTAATTGTTGTAGTTGTTGTGTGTGAGGCGTGATACGTAAGTATCGAAATTCATCGGCATTTTGGTGCGGACTGAAGGGCAGCGGGAAAAATCCCTCCCCTTGTGGAGCTGAACTAGCCGGCACAGCCCTGAAGACAGCAGTCCGTAATATAGCATAAAAATAATTTTGAAACGTTTTTACGAGTTATCGTTTATTTTTGGCGCGCTTTCAAAGTCAGCTGATTCAGAGGAGCTTTGAATTGTGAAAATTGGCGGAAAAAATTTAACAACTTGCAGCGCAAACATTGTATTATAGCAAACTTTGAGTTTATTTTTAATTATGGAAAAAACAAGCCCGAGTATGTAAATTAATCGTTAATACATGTTTCCCGATAATTGTGTGTTGTTGTTGAATTGTCCAATGTATTGCTTGTGAGTATTTGCAATTGTTTACTAACAAACGTTTTAGTGTTCTGTGGAATATTACTTTTGTATGGTACAAAAAAAGCACCAAGGTTAAAGTTGTATGTTTTTAAAAATATATGTGGAATCAAATGGTATTAATGTTTTTTGCCCATTTTTGCCCCTTTTTGCGTAACATTTTATGTTGTAGGTGTGTATGAGTTCAGTCATGCAGGGCTGCTGGATTTTTGGGGTAACAACAAACGCGATGCAGACGCTGTTAACAGTTATATTATGGAAAATATTGAAGAGAACTTTGTGACTAAAGAGCAAAAGATTACAATTACAAAGAAAGTGAGCCAATTTATTGCGGCATTTATTGTGGCTTGCGTCTAGAATTTTTGCCGTTATTGATAAGCCAGAAATGAGACTATGCAAACCTGGTCGAAAACATTTAACATATGAAGATGCAGGGCCTCAACTTAAAAGAAAATTATCAAATAAGCTGGCTGCAGAACAAGGACATTCAACACCACTTCTCGTACATGCTGCAAAAAAACGAAGCAGGCAGAAATGGCCTTTGTGTTTAAAAAAAGCATAAGCAGAGAAAACATACATGATATAATAAGAAAATTGAGACAAATCATCCTATTAAAATAAGTGCTGATAATTTTATAGCTTTCTTAATTGAAAATGGATTTACAAAGTAGCAATATAATAATATAAAAGCGCTCAATAAGCAGCAAGACTGTGATATTTTCCCTCCTTATTCAAAAGTAGCAGAAGCAAAATTGAAATGCAGGCCAACCGAACTTAAAATTTTTGAAACAAGGGCAGAAGTATCGTTGCAAGATTTGCATTTGAAGATGGATCTACGGGCCAATGCACGTACAAACAAAGCTTTCAATCAAACGAATGTGTCGTCCTTGATCTATCCCTTTTTGTCACTACAATTATGCCGTTAAAACTAATAGATGAAATCAACAATCGAGTAATTTGGATAAATTCATCTCCAGAATCGGTGAGATTTTGTCGGCCGTACAAGGTATTGAATATCAAATTATAAACCAATTTATTGTTCCTGTTGGTGTCCTTGGAGAAAACGCGTCACAAGCGTGCAACAAACTTTACGAGAGCGATAGAAAATCTCACGCTAGGAAATGTAGCCGACTAGCAAACATTACAGATGTTTTCAATAGAGCAATCATCTGATCCTTTGCTTTCAAGTCTTTGTTAAAGAGATCGAAGTAAGTTCGGATAAAAGAAAATCTTTCCAACAGAAGTAATCGATATTCTTCAATATCCGGATGCAGAACTTTATAAATAATGAAGAAGAAGTTGAAGCCGAATAATGAAGAAGAAGTTGAAGCCGAAGTGGAAGACGAATTCAATTGCCTTAATATATTTTTAGATGAGGAAGTTGAAGAATACCGATAAACTTCATAAAATATAAAAAAATTTGTTACCTTTTATCTCATAATAATAATTTTTGCATCTTGTGTCCTCACTTCGCTCCCACGCCATTACCCAGGAAGAAGCCACCTCCGGATCCACCGGTTGAACCACAGACAGATTAACATTTTTCACTTTATTTTCAAGGATTGTTTTTGTGGGCGGAGATGAAGGCGTGGTCATATCAAAAAATAAACAAAATCCGAAATTCTATTTAAATCCTAATTATATATATATATATATATATATATATATATATATATATATATATATATATATATATATATATATATATATATATATATCTTTAAAATTGTAATTAATACCAAAATTTCCGGCTTTTTACCCATAGTGCGCTGTTTATTATACCCGCTACTCATAGAGTAGAAGGGTATTATAACTTTGTTCAAACCGAAAAAGTTTTTTAGTGGCAGAAAGGAGACACCTCCGACCCCATAAAGTATATATATTTTGGCTCAGGATCAACAGCCGAGTCGATATAGCCATGTCCGTCTGTCTGTCTGTCTGTCTGTCTGTCCGGCTGTCTGATTTGTGTAAAAATCTAGATATAAGCAATTAGAAGTTATTAGCTTAACGTTTACCAAAATTAGCGGGAAGCAATGGCCTTGAGACGCAAATTCTTTATTTCGTACAGCGACCCCATTAACAAGATTGGAGACCGCTGTTTGACATCAAAAATTAAATGTGTGTTTTCAAAGTGGTTTTTATACCCGCTACTCATAGAGTAGAAGGGTATTATAACTTTGTTCAAACCGAAAATGTATGTAACAGGCAGAAGGAGACACCTCCGACCCCATAAAGTATATATATTCTGGCTCAGGATCAACAGCCGAGTCGATATAGCCATGTCCGTCTGTCCGTGTCTGTCTGTCTGTCCGTCTGTCTGTCCGTGTGAAAATCTAGATCTCAGCTATTATAAGAGCTAAAATTACCAGATTTGGTGACGTAATATGTTATTATTGCACGCTGATCAAGTTTATTTTGGATTTTGGCCACGCCCCCCTTCCGCCCCTGTAAATCGAAAAAAATGATTACAAGTGCAATTTTGATGCTATATTGTTCATTTTCGGTTTATATGATAACTATATCTAGGCAGATGATCTCTAAAAGTTGGGTAACAATCGGATAATAAACACAGAAGTTATTCAGCTTAACGTTTTCCATAGCTGTAAGCAGCGGTGCCGGCAGCGTTTATGATTATTATTTATGAATAAATAGCATCAACAACACGCATCATGCATTCAGACTTTGTTTTTGTCGTGCAAGAATTTCCGAATGGTCTCATAATGTAACTTTGGCGAAACGTAATGGCTGAATGACCGAATGGAGAAGTAGTGGACCTCTTAGGTAATGGGTCCAAGGTTCGATTCCGCATGCATACGTGTCATGGTGGGGGAGATCAAACTTTTCTAACTTTTTGCAAAGAAAAGTTTTTGCCTCCCTTTTTGAGTTACCTTCATGAAACTTTGTATACATGTTTCTTATTGCTGTCCGCTGTAAATAAGTCGGAACGAGCCGGTACGGACCGATACATCGTATAGTTGCCATAGAACCTATCGGTCGTTTTTTTAACAACATTTATTAAAAGTTAGAGTGCTCTAGAACACTTTCCATTCAAGTATATAAAGAGGTATTAAAAGGGCACATATCATTTTTTACATGCACGTATTCGATTTATAGTCTTCAACAGGTAGATTTATTATTTTTACTGTTTAAGTGATAAATCGTGGATTTTTGTGGTACCTGAATAAAAGTTATACGTTTTCAATACTTTTTACTCCATTTGCCAGCAGCGCTGCTTGCAGCATTGTGCCGAATAGTGTGTGCGTGTACGGTGGTGAAATGGGTTAAGTTGTGGACTGCATAACGAACGAAACTATTATGCATTTATGGGTTCGAGTCCCACCCGCATCAAAAGTTAAATGTGTGCAAAAAATTATTTTTTTTATTTTAGATTTTGACTTTGCATAAATATTGTAAGTCCATGGCCTTTTACGGTTAAAATATGATTGTAGCCGTTCTTTATTGTTCCGCAAATAATTATACCCGCTACTAATAGAGTAGAAGGGTATTATAACTTTGTTCAAACCGAAAATGTATGTAACAGGCAGAAGGAGACACCTCCGACCCCATAAAGTATATATATTCTGGCTCAGGATCAACAGCCGAATCGATATAGCCGTCTGTCCGTCTGTCCGTCTGTCTGTCTGTCCGTCTGTCCGTCTGACTGTCCGTGTGAAAATCTAGATCTCAGCTATTATAAGAGCTAAAATTACCAAATTTGGTGACAAAATGTGTTATTATTGCACGCTGATCAAGTTTATTTTGGATTTTGGCCATGCCCCCTTCCGCCCCAGTAAATCGAAAAAAATGATTACAAGTGCAATTTTGATGCTATATTGTTCATTTTCGGTTTATATGATAACTATATCTAGCCAGATGATCTCTAAAAGTTTGGTAACAATCAGATAATAAACACAGAAGTTATTCAGCTTAACGTTTTCCATAGCTGAAAGCAGCGGAGCCGGCAGCGCTGCTTGCAGCATTGTGCCGAATCGTGTGTGCGTGTACGGTGGTGAAATGGGTTAAGTTGTGGACTGCAAAACGAACAGTACTATTATGCAATTACGGGTTCGAGTCCCACCCGCATCAAAAATTAAATGTGTGCAAAAATGTTTTTATACCCGCTACTCATAGAGTAGAAGGGTATTATAACTTTGTTCAAACCGAAAATGTATGTAACAGGCAGAAGGAGACACCTCCGACCCCATAAAGTATATATATTCTGGCTCAGGATCAACAGCCGAGTCGATATAGCCATGTCCGTCTGTCCGTCTGTCTGTCTGTCCGTCTGTCTGTCCGTGTGAAAATCTAGATCTCAGCTATTATAAGAGCTAAAATTACCAAATTTGGTGACATAATGTGTTATTATGGCACGCTGATCAAGTTTATTTTGGATTTTGGCCACGCCCCCCTTCCGCCCCTGTAAATCGAAAAAAAATGATTACAAGTGCAATTTTGATGCTATATTGTTCATTTTCGGTTTATATGATAACTATATCTAGCCAGATGATCTCTAAAAGTTTGGTAACAATCGGATAATAAACACAGAAGTTATTCAGCTTAACGTTTTCCATAGCTGTAAGCAGCGGTGCCGGCAGCGTTTATGATTATTATTTATGAATAAATAGCAACAACAACACGCATCATGCATTCAGACTTTGTTTTTGTCGTGCAAGAATTTCCGAATGGTCTCATAATGTAACTTTGGCAAAACGTAATGGCTGAATGACCGAATGGAGAAGTGGTGGACCTCTTAGGTAATGGGTCCAAGGTTCGATTCCGCATGCATACGTGTCATGGTGGGGGAGATCAAACTTTTCTAACTTTTTGCAAAGAAAAGTTTTTGCCTCCCTTTTTGAGCTACCTTCATGAAACTTTGTATACATGTTTCTTATTGCTGCCCGCTGTAAATAAGTCGGAACGAGCCGGTACGGACCGATACATCGTATAGTTGCCATAGAACGTATCGGTCGTTTTTTTAACAACATTTATTAAAAGTTAGAGTGCTCTAGAACACTTTCCATTCAAGTATATAAAGAGGTATTAAAAGGGCACATATCGTTTTTTACATGCACGTATTCGATTTATAGTCTTCAACAGGTAGAATTATTATTTTTACTGTTTAAGTGATAAATCTTGGATTTTTGTGGTACCTGAATAAAAGTTATACGTTTTCAATACTTTTTACTCCTTTTGCCAGCAGCGCTGCTTGCAGCATTGTGCCGAATAGTGTGTGCGTGTATGGTGGTGAAATGGGTTAAGTTGTGGACTGCATAACGAACGAAACTATTATGCATTTATGGGTTCGAGTCCCACCCGCATCAAAAGTTAAATGTGTGCAAAAAATTATTTTTTTTATTTTAGATTTTGACTTAGCATAAATATTGTAAGTCCATGGCCTTTTACGGTTAAAATATGATTGTAGCCGTTCTTTATTGTTCCGCAAATAATTATACCCGCTACTAATAGAGTAGAAGGGTATTATAACTTTGTTCAAACCGAAAATGTATGTAACAGGCAGAAGGAGACACCTCCGACCCCATAAAGTATATATATTCTGGCTCAGGATCAACAGCCGAATCGATATAGCCGTCTGTCCGTCTGTCCGTCTGTCTGTCTGTCCGTCTGTCCGTCTGACTGTCCGTGTGAAAATCTAGATCTCAGCTATTATAAGAGCTAAAATTACCAAATTTGGTGACAAAATGTGTTATTATTGCACGCTGATCAAGTTTATTTTGGATTTTGGCCATGCCCCCTTCCGCCCCAGTAAATCGAAAAAATGATTACAAGTGCAATTTTGATGCTATATTGTTCATTTTCGGTTTATATGATAACTATATCTAGCCAGATGATCTCTAAAAGTTTGGTAACAATCAGATAATAAACACAGAAGTTATTCAGCTTAACGTTTTCCATAGCTGAAAGCAGCGGAGCCGGCAGCGCTGCTTGCAGCATTGTGCCGAATCGTGTGTGCGTGTACGGTGGTGAAATGGGTTTAGTTGTGGACTGCAAAACGAACAGTACTATTATGCAATTACGGGTTCGAGTCCCACCCGCATCAAAAATTAAATGTGTGCAAAAATGTTTTTATACCCGCTACTCATAGAGTAGAAGGGTATTATAACTTTGTTCAAACCGAAAATGTATGTAACAGGCAGAAGGAGACACCTCCGACCCCATAAAGTATATATATTCTGGCTCAGGATCAACAGCCGAGTCGATATAGCCATGTCCGTCTGTCCGTCTGTCTGTCTGTCCGTCTGTCTGTCCGTGTGAAAATCTAGATCTCAGCTATTATAAGAGCTAAAATTACCAAATTTGGTGACATAATGTGTTATTATGGCACGCTGATCAAGTTTATTTTGGATTTTGGCCACGCCCCCTTCCGCCCCTGTAAATCGAAAAAAATGATTACAAGTGCAATTTTGATGCTATATTGTTCATTTTCGGTTTATATGATAACTATATCTAGCCAGATGATCTCTAAAAGTTTGGTAACAATCGGATAATAAACACAGAAGTTATTCAGCTTAACGTTTTCCATAGCTGTAAGCAGCGGTGCCGGCAGCGTTTATGATTATTATTTATGAATAAATAGCAACAACAACACGCATCATGCATTCAGACTTTGTTTTTGTCGTGCAAGAATTTCCGAATGGTCTCATAATGTAACTTTGGCAAAACGTAATGGCTGAATGACCGAATGGAGAAGTGGTGGACCTCTTAGGTAATGGGTCCAAGGTTCGATTCCGCATGCATACGTGTCATGGTGGGGGAGATCAAACTTTTCTAACTTTTTGCAAAGAGAGGTATTAAAAGGGCACATATCGTTTTTTACATGCTCGTATTCGATTTATAGTCTTCAACAGGTAGAATTATTATTTTTACTGTTTAAGTGATAAATCTTGGATTTTTGTGGTACCTGAATAAAAGTTATACGTTTTCAATACTTTTTACTCCTTTTGCCAGCAGCGCTGCTTGCAGCATTGTGCCAAATAGTGTGTGCGTGTACGGTGGTGAAATGGGTTAAGTTGTGGACTGCATAACGAACGAAACTATTATGCATTTATGGTTTCGAGTCCCACCCGCATCAAAAGTTAAATGTGTGCAAAAAATTATTTTTTTTATTTTAGATTTTGACTTAGCATAAATATTGTAAGTCCATGGCCTTTTACGGTTAAAATATGATTGTAGCCGTTTATTATTGTTCCGCAAATAATTTTGATGTACGAGCAGCTGGGTAGCGGGTATATTACAGTCGAGCACACTCGAATGTAGCTTTCTTACTTGTTTTTTTTACTTTTTTTAAAAATTAATAAAAATTGTTTTGGTGCCCAGGAGCGAGACAGCGAAGGAGTGCCGACCATTTGCGGAAGAAAGAAAGAAGCAGTCTCCTGGTGAGTTCGATCCAAGCGGGGTTCCGCCGGGAGACCAGTTTACTTTGACCCCGCATCCTTCGACCCCATCCTCGTCAGCGCCCACAGCTTGGGCACAGCGCGCCAAAGACAGCAGTGTTTGAGTAGCAGCGTCACAGCAGCATCGAAGAGCAGAAGCGCAGCGCGCAAGCATTGCGTAGCGCCGCAACAGCGAGCGGCCGCCACAGCACGGCGCGCCGCAGATCCCTGACCCTTAGCATAATTTAGTTTATAATTATGATTTAAGGTAATTTATTTATTTATGTGTTAGACATAGTTAGCGTCAAATTTTTGTTAGGTTTTGTGTAGGTTTTTGCGTAGGCAGGTTCTTGAGTAGGCGTGTATAGTAATGTTAATTAAATGAAAATTTATAACGTGAGAAAAAAAGAAGTAAAGAAAGCTACAGTCGAGCGCGCCCGACAGAAAGATACCATTCGCCCAGTTTCGGAACAAATTATCACACATTTCATATGAAATTAGGTGTCTCTAGCTTTAATAATAGCTGATATCTAGACGTTCAAACGGACAGACGGACAGACAGACAGACGGACATGGCTCAATCGACTCAGCTAGTGATCCTGAGTCAGAATATATATACTTTGTGGGGTCTGCCACGCCTCCTTCTGCCTGTTACATACATTTGCACAAAGTTAGTATACTTTTTTTGACCATTTTCAATGGTCGAATGGTATAAATATAATCGGTTATGTCTCGTCACTTAGGGAGATGGGCCGGCCGTAGCGGGCCAGGATTGGACTAATCGGCTAGGGTGATGCTCTGAAACCGCGAGCAGGAACATCACATGGTTGGGTGGGTGCGCGGTAACCAATTTCGGTCACTAAACGTTGTTGTTGTTGTTTAATATAGAATGTAATTGTTGTAGTTGTTGTGTGTGAGGCGTGATACGTAAGTATCGAAATTCATCGGCATTTTGGTGCGGACTGAAGGGCAACGGGAAAAATCCCTCCCCTTGTGGAGCTGAACTAGCCGGCACAGCCCTGAAGAAAGCAGTCCGTAATATAGCATAAAAATAATTTTGAAACATTTTTACGAGTTATCGTTTATTTTTGGCGCGCTTTCAAAGTCAGCTGATTCAGAGGAGCTTTGAATTGTGAAAATTGGCGGAAAAAATTTAACAACTTGCAGCGCAAACATTGTATTATAGCAAACTTTGAGTTTATTTTTAATTATGGAAAAAACAAGCCCGAGTATGTAAATTAATCGTTAATACATGTTTCCCGATAATTGTGTGTTGTTGTTGAATTGTCCAATGTATTGCTTGTGAGTATTTGCAATTGTTTACTAACAAACGTTTTAGTGTTCTGTGGAATATTACTTTTGTATGGTACAAAAAAGCACCAAGGTTAAAGTTGTATGTTTTTAACAAATATATGTGGAATCAAATGGTATTAATGTTTTTTGCCCATTTTTGCCCCTTTTTGCGTAACATTTTATGTTGTAGGTGTGTATGAGTTCAGTCATGCAGGGCTGCTGGATTTTTGGGGTAACAACAAAATATTGAAGAGAACTTTGTGACTAAAGAGCAAAAGATTACAATTTCAAAGAAAGTGAGCCAATTTATTGCGGCATTTATTGTGGCTTGCGTCTAGAATTTTTGCCGTTATTGATAAGCCAGAAATGAGACTATGCAAACCTGGTCGAAAACATTTAACATATGAAGATGCAGGGCCTCAACTTAAAAGAAAATTATCAAATAAGCTGGCTGCAGAACAAGGACATTCAACACCACTTCTCGTACATGCTACAAAAAAAACGAAGCAGGCAGAAATGGCCTTTGTGTTAAAAAAAAGCATAAGCAGAGAAAACATACATGATATAATAAGAAAATTGAGACAAATCATCCTATTAAAATAAGTGCTGATAATTTTATAGCTTTCTTAATTGAAAATGGATTTACAAAGTAGCAATATAATAATATAAAAGCGCTCAATAAGCAGCAAGACTGTGATATTTTCCCTCCTTATTTAAAAGTAGCAGAAGCAAAATTGAAATGCAGGCCAACCGAACTTAAAATTTTTGAAACAAGGGCAGAAGTATCGTTGCAAGATTTGCATTTGAAGATGGATCTACGGGCCAATGCACGTAAAAACAAAGCTTTCAATCAAACGAATGTGTCGTCCTTGATCTATCCCTTTTTGTCACTACAATTATGCCGTTAAAACTAATAGATGAAATCAACAATCGAGTAATTTGGATAAATTCATCTCCAGAATCGGTGAGATTTTGTCGGCCGTACAAGGTATTGAATATCAAATTATAAACCAATTTATTGTTCCTGTTGGTGTCCTTGGAGAAAACGCGTCACAAGCGTGCAACAAACTTTACGAGAGCGATAGAAAATCTCACGCTAGGAAATGTAGCCGACTAGCAAACATTACAGATGTTTTCAATAGAGCAATCATCTGATCCTTTGCTTTCAAGTCTTTGTTTAAGAGATCGAAGTAAGTTCGGATAAAAGAAAATCTTTCCAACAGAAGTAATCGATATTCTTCAATATCCGGATGCAGAACTTTATAAATAAAGTTATCAATCGAATAATGAAGAAGAAGTTGAAGCCGAAGTGGAAGTGGAAGACGAATACAATTGCCTTAATATATTTTTAGATGAGGAAGTTGAAGAATACCGATAAACTTCATAAAATATAAAAAAATTTGTTAACTTTTATCTCATAATAATATTTTTTGCATCTTGTGTCCTCACTTCGCTCCCACGCCATTCCCCCAGGGAAGACACCTCCGGATCCACCGGTTGAACCACAGACAGATTAACACCCACACCTCCTTCGTTCCCCATCCAGCTCCCTTTAAAACAGCTTTGATTTGCATATAAATACATTTTTCACTTTATTTTCAAGGATTGTTTTTGTGGACGGAGATGAAGGCGTATATATATATATATATATATATATATATATATATATATATATATATATATATATATATCTTTAAAATTGTAATTAATACCAAAATTTCCGGCTTTTTACCGATAGTGCGCTCTTTAATTTTAATTAAAATTTGGGCCACTCGTACTTCCGTCCCCGCAAATCGATAAACTATATAGCAAGCGCAATAATAAAACTACAGTATTCAGTTTTGGTGTGTATGATCACTATCACCACCCACACGATCCCAAATAATCCGATCGGATAATAACAATAAAAGTTATTCAACGTTTCATATAGATTTGCACTGGGCCCACTGCAAGCAAACAAGCAGTGCTTTTTCCAAGCAGTGTTTTTTTCCAACCGCTTAGACTGCTTGGCGTCTAACTGAATATTATATATGTTGTTTATTATTTTTTTCGAAAAACACGTTTACCAATAAGTTTTCTCAATCTAATTTTTTCATAATCTTAAAAAATCTATGGTCTTAAATGCAGCATTTGGAATCTTCAATCTATCCTCCATTCCATGTTTTCATTTCCAGTAAACCATTCATACACCGCATTCAAAAACTTAGATGATTTGTTAAAACCCTTCGTTCAAGATTTATTGATCTTAAACTTCTAATCATTGAGGAAATATCAATGGTTGGAGCAAACATGTTCTCCCATTTAGACAGCTTAAATAGACCTTACTTCGTTTCAGAGTTTCTTGAGGCGGCGAATTGCCCGATGATGCTATTCATTTATTTTATAGAAATGAGGATACCGACCCTTTTAACACGACTAAATAAATTTTAATTGCAACTGTTCAATATATCTCATCAGCTGTTGAATTTTTTAAAGCTCCACATCTTAGTGTTGAAGTTCAAAATAGATACCTGGAGGCAGTCAAAACTTTCAAAATTCCAAAACTTAAGGTCTAGCCACTTCTTTGATAATAAAATCTATTGCTAATTATATGGTTATGGTCAATATAGATAAAGCTGATGGTTTAGTTAATCAAGCTGATTGCAGATTTCACTACATCCAATTCTCCTCAAATTCTTAGGATAAAATTTTTAGATAAAAGTATAGGAATTAATTCTCGAGCCAAGGCTCATATCCCCTAGAGCCTTCGTGGACTCCAATTTTCAAAACGACAAAAAGTTTTCCGTTCCATGCCAATCAGAAAGTTTCTATTGACCGTAATCAGATTCCAGTTGTACCTGCAGAAGATATAACTAATAATCTATTCGCAAAAGTAATTATTATAATTTTGTAATATTTTATAATATTGTTTTTATACCCGCTACTCATAGAGTAGAAGGGTATTATAACGTTGTTCGAACCGAAAATGTATGTAAAAGGCAGAAGGAAACACCTCCGACCCCATAAAGTATATATATTCTGGCTCAGGATCAAAAATCTAGATCTCAGTTTTTATAAGAGCCAAAACTACCAAATTTGGTGACAAAATGTGTTATTATTGCACGCTGATCAGGTTTATTTTGGATTTTAGCCACGCCCCCATCCGCCCCTGTAAATTGAAAAAAATTCATTACAAGCGCAATTTAAATGCCATATTGTTCATATTCGGTTTGCATGATAACTATAGCTAGTCAGATGATCTCTGAAAATTTGGTAACAATCGGATAATAAAGACAGAAGTTATTAAGCTTAACGTTTTCCATAGCTGTAAGCAGCGCTGCCGGCAGCGCAAATTCTTTATTTGTACAGGAAATAATATGAATGCCTTACAATGCAAATTTTTGCAGTTGTTGGAAAACAGCGTCAGTAGCTTAGTGGAAAAGCGATGAGCTCCTGAACCGACAGGCCCGTGGTTCGATTCCCAGTTCATGCCGCTTAAGCTTTTTGTTTTTTTTTTTTTTTTTTTTGTAAGAACTTTTACTTTAATTTTTGAATATGCATTAATTGGTGGTCATGCATTTTATTTAATTGTTTTTTAATGGCTCACAATGAACTTAGTTAACAAGTGGAGAAGTGACAGTCTCTTAAATCAGTTGTGTGCGATTGTTGGATCGTAGCTTTTTCTTATATTTTTATACCATTCGACCATTGAAAATGGTCAAAAATGGTATACTAAGTTTGTGCAAATGTATGTAACAGCCAGAAGGAGGCGTGGCAGTCCCCACAAAGTATATATATTCTGACGCAGGATCACTAGCTGAGTCGATTGAGTCATGTCCGTCTGTCTGTCCGTCTGTCCGTCTGTCCGTCCGTCCGTCCGTCCGTCTGTCCGTTTGTCCGTTTGAACGTCTAGATCTCAGCTATTACAAAATCTAGAGACACCATATTTCACATGCAGGTTCCTGTATACCACAGGTAGATCGAGTTTATTTTCAATTTTTGATGCCACGCCCACCGCCCATGAACATTGATTATTTTCGATTATCAGGAGAAGTATTGAAGTTACAGCTTTCTTTGGTATGAACATAAATAATTGCAATATAAATCTATTTCCCAAATTACAATCCAATCGGACGATAAGCACAGAAGTAATCCGTGTTTCCGTTTTCCGTACTTCCACTGCTTGCGCCTGTGCTGCGCGTCGTGACGTCAGCGTCACGATGCTTCGTTTCGGCCGTAGCATGTGTAAAGTTATGCAGTTTTCACATGTGGTTGGCGCTATTTAAAAATAGAGGCAGAGGCATCTAATTTAAACAATAGGTGTCGGATAAAATTGTGCACCGTTTTTTGATGGAATTAAATGTGTGATAATTTGTTTCGAAACTGGGCGAATGGTATCTTACTCTCAGGCGCGCTCGATTGTAACTTTTTTTACTTGTTTTATTTTAATTTTTTATTTAATTGTTATGAGAATAAATAGCAACAACAACACGCTTCAGATTTTGTTTTTGTCGTGAAAGAATTTCCGAATGGTCTCATAATGTAACTTTGGCAAAATTTGCGTAATGGCTTAATGGCCGAATGGAGAAGTGGTGGACCTTTTAGGTAATGGGTCCAAGGTTCGATTCCGCATGCATGCGTCTCATGGTGGGGGAGATCGAACTATTTTTATTATTTCCAAAAAAAAGATTTTGCCTCCCTTTTTGAGCTACCTTTATAAAACTTTGTATACATGTTTATTATTGCTGCCCGCTGTAAATAAGTCGGAACGAGCCGGTATGGACCGATAAATCGTATAGATGCCATAGAACCTATCGGTCTTTTTTATACCCGCTACTCATAGAGTAGAAGGGTATTATAACTTTGTTCATACCGAAAAATGAATGTAACAGGCAGAAGGAGACACCTCCGACCCCATAAAATATATATATTCTGGCTCGGGATCAACAGCCGAGTCGAAATAGCCATGTCCGTCTGTCTGTCTGTCCGCCTGTCCGTCTGTCTGTCCGTGTGAAAATCTATATCTCAGCTATTATAAGAGCTAGAACTACCAAATTTGGTGACAGTATGTGTTATTATTGCACGCTGATCAAGTTTATTTTGGATTTTGGCCACGCCCCCTTCCGCCTCTGTAAATAAAAAAAAAATGATTACAAGGGCAATTTTGATGCCATATTGTTCATTTTCGATTTATATAATAACTATAGCTAGCCAGATGATCTCTGAAAATTTAGTAACAATCGGATAATAAACATAGAAGTTATTCAGCTTAACGTTTTCTATAGCTGTAAGCAGCGCTGCCGGCAGCGCAAATTCTTTATTTGTACAGGAAATAATAATAATGGCTTGCAATGCAAATTTTTGCAGTTGTTGAATAACAGCGTCAAAAGCTTAGTGGAAAAGCGATGAACTCCTGAACCGACAGGTCCGTGGATCGATTACCAGTTCATGCTGCTAAAGCCTTTTCTTTTTATACCCGCTACTCATAGAGTAGAAGGGTATTATAATTTTGTTCGAACCGAAAATGTATGTAAAAGGCAGAAGGAAACACCTCCGACCCCATAAAGTGTATATATTCTGGCTTAGGATCAACAGCCGAATCGACATAGCCATGTCCGTCTGTCCCTCTGTCCGTCTGTCCGTCTGTCTGTCCGTGTGAAAATCTAGATCTCAGCTATTATAAGAGCTAGAACTACCAAATTTTGTGACAGTATGTGTTATTATTGCATGCTAATCAAGTTTATTTTGGATTTTGGCCACGCCCCCTGCCGCCCCTGTTAATAAAAAACAAGTTAGAAGCTACAGTCGAGAGTGCTCGACTGTAATATACCCGCTACCCAGCTGCTCGTACATCATTTATTTTCGGAACAAAAACGGCTACAATCATATTTTGACCGTAAAGGCTATGGACTTACAATATTTATGCAAAGTCAAAATATAAAAAAAAAAAAAACATTTTTGCACACATTTAATTTTTGATGCGGGCGGGACTCGAACCCGTAAATGCATAATAGTACTGTTCGTTTTGCAGTCCACAACATAACCCATTTCACCACCGTACACGCCACACGATTTGGCACAATGTGCAAGCAGCGCTACCGGCAGCATTACAAGCGCAATTTTGATGCCTTATTGTTCATTTTCGGTTTATATGATTACTATGGCTTGCCAGATAATCTTTGAAAATTTGGTAACAATCGGATAATAAACACAGAAGTTATTCAGCTTAACGTTTTCCATAGCTGTCAGCAGCGCTGCCGGCAGAGCTGCTTGCAGCATTGTGCCGAATCGTGTGTGCGTGCACGGTGGTGAAATGGGTTAAGTTGTTGACTGCAAAACGAATAGAACTATTATGCATTTACGGGTTCGAGTCCCACTCGCATCAAAAATTAAATGTGTGCAAAAATGTTTATATCCGCTACTCATAGAGTAGAAGGGTATTATAATTTTGTTCAAACCGAAAATGTATGTAACAGGCAGAAGGAGACACCTCCGACCCCATAAAGTATATATATTCTGGCTCAGGATCAACAGCCGAGTCGACATAGCCATGTCCATCTGTCTGTCTGTCCGTTTGTCTGTCTGTGTGAAAATCTAGATCTCAGCTATTATAAGAGCTAGAACTACCAAATTTGGTGACAGTATGTGTTATTATTGCAAGCTGATCAGGTTTATTTTGGATTTTGGCCACGCCCCCTTCCGCCACTATAAATAAAAAAAAAAGGGATTACAAGCGCAATTTTGATGCCATATTGTTCATTTTCGGTTTATATAATAACTATAGCTAGCCAGATGATCTCTGAAAATTTTGTAACAATCGGATAATAAACACAGAAGTTATTTAGCCTAACGTTTTCCATAGCTGTAAGCAGCGCTGCCGGCAGCGCAAATTCTTTATTTGTAAGGGAAATAATAAGAATGCCTTACAATGCAAATTTTTGCAGTTGTTGGATAACAGCGTCAGTAGTTTAGTGGAAAAGCGATGGACTCCTGAACCGACAGGCCCGTGGTTCGATTACTAGTTCATGCCTTAAACTTTTTCTTTTTATACCCGCTACTCATAGAGTAGAAGGGTATTATAACTTTGTTCAAACCGAAAATGTATGTAACAGGCAGAAGGAGACACCTGCGACCCCGTAAAGTATATATATTCTGGCTCGGGATCAACAGCCGAGTCGAAATAGCCATGTCCGTCTGTCTGTCTGTCCGCCTGTCCGTCTGTCTGTCCGTGTGAAAATCTAGATCTCAGCTATTATAAGAGCTAGAACTACCAAATTTGGTGACAGTATGTGTTATTATTGCACGCTGATCAAGTTTATTTTGGATTTTGGCCACGCCCCCTTCCGCCTTTGTAAATAAAAAAAAAATGATTACAAGGGCAATTTTGATGCGATATTGTTCATTTTCGGTTTATATAATAACTATAGCTAGCCAGATGATCTCTGAAAATTTAGTAACAATCGGATAATAAACATAGAAGTTATTCAGCTTAACGTTTTCTATAGCTGTAAGCAGCGCTGCCGGCAGCGCAAATTCTTTATTTGTACAGGAAATAATAATAATGGCTTGCAATGCAAATTTTTGCAGTTGTTGAATAACAGCGTCAAAAGCTTAGTGGAAAAGCGATGAACTCCTGAACCGACAGGTCCGTGGATCGATTACCAGTTCATGCTGCTAAAGCCTTTTCTTTTTATACCCGCTACTCATAGAGTAGAAGGGTATTATAACTTTGTTCGAACCGAAAATGTATGTAAAAGGCAGAAGGAAACACCTCCGACCCCATAAAGTATATATATTCTGGCTTAGGATCAACAGCCGAATCGACATAGCCATGTCCGTCTGTCTGTCTGTCCGTCTGTCTGTCCGTGTGAAAATCTAGATCTCAGCTATTATAAGAGCTAGAACTACCAAATTTGGTGACAGTATGTGTTATTATTGCATGCTAATCAAGTTTATTTTGGATTTTGGCCACGCCCCCTGCCGCCCCTGTAAATAAAAAACAAGTTAGAAAGCTACAGTCGAGAGTGCTCGACTGTAATATACCCGCTACCCAGCTGCTCGTACATCATTTATTTTCGGAACAAAAAAACGGCTACAATCATATTTTGACCGTAAAAGGCTATGGACTTACAATATTTATGCAAAGTCAAAATATAAAATAAAAAAAAAAAACATTTTTGCACACATTTAATTTTTGATGCGGGCGGGACTCGAACCCGTAAATGCATAATAGTACTGTTCGTTTTGCATTCCACAACATAACCCATTTCACCACCGTACACGCACACACGATTCGGCACAATGCTGCAAGCTGCGCTGCCGGCAGCATTACAAGCGCAATTTTGATGCCTTATTGTTCATTTTCGGTTTATATGATTACTATGGCTTGCCAGATGATCTTTGAAAATTTGGTAACAATCGGATAATAAACACAGAAGTTATTCAGCTTAACGTTTTCCATAGCTGTAAGCAGCGCTGCCGGCAGAGCTGCTTGCAGCATTGTGCCGAATCGTGTGTGCGTGCACGATGGTGAAATGGGTTAAGTTGTTGACTGCAAAACGAACAGAACTATTATGCATTTACGGGTTCGAGTCCTACTCGCATCAAAAATTAAATGTGTGCAAAAATGTTTATATCCGCTACTCATAGAGTAGAAGGGTATTATAATTTTGTTCAAACCGAAAATGTATGTAACAGGCAGAAGGAGACACCTCCGACCCCATAAAGTATATCTATTCTGGCTCAGGATCAACAGCCGCGTCGACATAGCCATGTCCGTCTGTCTGTCTGTCCGTCTGTCTGTCTGTCCGTCTGTCTGTCTGTGTGAAACTCTAGATCTCAGCTATTATAAGAGCTAGAACTACCAAATTTGGTGACAGTATGTTTTATTATTGCACGCTGATCAGGTTTATTTTGGATTTTGGCCACGCCCCCTTCCGCCCCTGTAAAAAAAAAAAAACGATTACAAGCGCAATTTTGATGCCATATTTTTTATATAATAACTATAGCTAGCCAGATAATTTCTGAAAACTTGGTAACAATCGGATAATAAACACAGAAGTTATTCAGCTTAACGTTTTCCATAGCTGTAAGCAACGCTGCCGGCAGCGCAAATTCTTTATTTGTACAGGAAATAATAAGAATGCCTTACAATGCAAATTTTTGCAGTTGTTGGATAACAGCGTCAGTAGCTTAGTGGAAAAGCGATGGACTCCTGAACCGACAGGCCCGTGGTTCGATTACTAGTTCATGCCGCTTAAACTTTTTCTTTTTATACCCGCTACTCATAGAGTAGAAGGGTATTATAACTTTGTTCAAACCGAAAATGTATGTAACAGGCAGAAGGAGACACCTGCGACCCCGTAAAGTATATATATACTGGCTCGGGATCAACAGCCGAGTCGATGTAGCCATGTCCGTCTGTCCGTCTGTCCGGCTGTTTGTCTGTCCGTGTGAAAATCTAGATCTCAGCTATTATAAGAGCTAGAACTACCAAATTTGGTGACAGTATGTGTTATTATTGCACGCTCATCAAGTTTATTTTGGATTTTGGCCACGCCCCCATCCGCCTCTGTAAATTGAAAAAAATTCATTACAAGCGCAATTTTAATGCCATATTGTTCATATTCGGTTTGCATGATAACTATAGCTAGTCAGATGATCTCTGAAAATTTGGTAACAATCGGAAAATAAACACAAAAGTTATTTAGCTTAACGTTTTCCATAGCTGTAAGCTGCGCTGCCAGCAGCGCAAATTCTTTATTTGTACAGGAAATAATAAGAATGCCTTACAATTCAAATTTTTGCAGTTGTTGGAAAACAGCGTCAGTAGCTTAGTGGAAAAGCGATGAACTCCTGAACCGACAGGCCCGTGGTTCGATTCTTAGTTCATGCCGCTTAAGCTTTTTGTTTTTTTTTTTTTTTTTTGTAAGAACTTTTACTTTTATTTTTGAATATGCATTAATTGGTGGTCATGCATTTTATTTAATTTTTTTTTGATGGCTCACAATGAACTTAGTTAACAAGTGGAGAAGTGACAGTCTCTTAAATCAGTTGTGTGCGATTGTTGGATCGCAGCCTTTTCTTATATTTTTATACCATTCGACCATTGAAAATGGTCAAAAATGGTATACTAAGTTTGTGCAAATGTATGTAACAGGCAGAAGGAGGCGTGGCAGTCCCTACAAAGTGTATATATTCTGACGCAGGATCACTAGCTGAGTCGATTCAGCCATGTCCGTCTGTCTGACGTCAGCGTCACGACGCTTCGTTTCAGCCGTAGCATGTGTAAAGCTATGCAGTTTTCACATGTGGTTGGCGCTATTCAAAAATAGAGGCAGAGGCATCTAATTTAAACAATAGGTGTCGGATAAAATTGTGCACCGTTTTTTGATGGAATTAAATGTGTGATAATTTGTTTCGAAACTGGGCGAATGGTATCTTACTCTCAGGCGCGCTCGATTGTAACTTTTTTTACTTGTTTTATTTTCATTTTTTATTTAATTGTTATGAGAATAAATAGCAACAACAACACGCTTCAGATTTTGTTTTTGTCGTGCAAGAATTTCCGAATGGTCTCATAATATAACTTTGGCAAAATTTGCGTAATGGCTTAATGGCCGAATGGAGAAGTGGTGGACCTCTTAGGTAATGGGTCCAAGGTTCGATTCCGCATGCATGCGTGTCATGGTGGGGGAGATCGAACTATTCTTATTGTTTCCAAAAAAAAGATTTTGCCTCCCTTTTTGAGCTACCTTTATCAAACTTTGTATACATGTTTCTTATTGCTGCCCGCTGTAAATAAGTCGGAACGAGCCGGTATGGACCGATACATCGTATACTCTACTCATAGAGTAAAAGGGTATTATAACTTTGTTCATACCGAAAATGAATGTAACAGGCAGAAGGAGACACCTCCGACCCCATAAAATATATATATTCTGGCTCGGGAACAACAGCCGAGTCGAAATAGCCATGTCCGTCTGTCTGTCTGTCCGCCTGTCCGTCTGTCTGTCCGTGTGAATAAAAAAAAATGATTACAAGGGCAATTTTGATGCGATATTGTTCATTTTCGGTTTATATGATAACTATAGCTAGCCAGATGATCTCTGAAAATTTGGTAACAATCGGATAATAAAGACAGAAGTTATTCAGCTTAACGTTTTCCTTCCTTCCGCCCATGTAAATAAAAAAAGTTGATTCCAACGAAATTTTGATGCCATATTGTTCATTTTCGGTTTACATGATAACTATAGCTAGCCAGATGATATAGCCATATCCGTCTGTCTGTCTGTCCGTCTGTCTGTCCGAGTGAAAATGCAGATCTCAGCTATTATAAGAGCTAGAACTACCAAATTTGGTGACAATATGTGTTATTATTGCACGCTGATCAAGTTTATTTTAAATTTTTGCCACGCCCCCTTCCGCCCCTGTAAATAAAAAAAATTGATTACAAGCGCAATTTTAATGCCATATTCTTCATTTTCGGGTTATATAATAAACACAGAAGTTATTTAGCTCAACGTCCATAGCTGTAAGCAGCGCTGCCGGCAGCGCAAATTCTTTATTTGTACAGGAAATAATAAGAATGCCTTGCAATGCAAATTTTTGCAGTTGTTGGATAACAGCGTCAGTAGCTTAATGGAAAAGCGATGAACTCCTGAACCGACAGGCTCGTGGTTTTATTACCAGTTCATGCCGCTTAAGCTTTTTCTTTTTATACCCGCTACTCATAGAGTAGAAGGGTATTATAACTTTGTTCAAACCGAAAATGTATGTAACAGGCAGAAGGAGACACCTCCGACCCCATAAAGTATATATATTCTGGCTCGGGATCAACAGCCGAGTCGATATAGCCATGTCCGTCTGTCCGTCTGTCTGTCTGTCCGTCTGTCTGTCTGTCTGCCTGTCCGTGTGAAAATGCAAAGCTGTTATAAGAGCTAGAACTACCAAATTTGGTGACAATACGTGTTATTATTGCACGCTGATCAAGTTTATTTTGGAATTTGGCCACGCCCCCTTCCGCCCCCGTAAATAAAAAAAAAATTGATTACAAGCGCAATTTTGATGCCATATTGTTCATTTTTGGGTTATATAATAAACACAGAAGTTATTCAGCTTAACGTCCAAAGCTGTAAGCAGCGCTGCCGGCAGCGCAAATTCTTTATTTTTACAGGAAATAACAAGAATGCCTTACAATGCAAATTTTTGCAGTTGTTAGATAACAGCGTCAGTAGCTTAGTGGAAAAGCGATGAACTCCTGAACCGACAGGCTCGTGGTTCGATTACCAGTTCATGCCGCTTAAGCCTTTTCTTTTTATACCCGCTACTCATAGAGTAGAAGGGTATTATAACTTTGTTCAAACCGAAAATATATGTAACAGGCAGAAGGAGACACCTCCGACCCTATAAAGTATATATATTCTGGCTTAGGATCAACAGCCGAGTCGACATAGCCATTTCCGTGTGTCCGTCTGTCTGTCCGTGTGAAAATCCAGATCTCAGCTATTATAAGAGCTAGAACTACCAAATTTGGTGACAATATGTGCATTATTGCACGCTGATCAAGTTTATTTTGGATTTTTGCCACGCCCCGTTCCGCCCCTGTAAATAAAAAAAATTGATTACAAGCGCAATTTTGACGCCATATTGTTCATTTTCGGGTTACATAATAACTATAGCTAGCCAGATGATCTCTGAAAATTTGGTAACAATCGGATAATAAACACAGAAGTTATTCAGCTTAACGTTTTCTATAGCTGTAAGCAGCGCTGCCGGCAGCGCAAATTCTTTATTTGTACAGAAAATAATAAGAATGCCTTGCAATGCAAATTTTTGCAGTTGTTGGATAACAGCGTCAGTAGCTTAGTGGAAAAGTGATGAACTCCTGAACCGACAGGCTCGTGGTTTGATTACCAGTTCATGCCGCTTAAGCTTTTTCTTTTTATACCCGCTACTCATAGAGTAGAAGGGTATTATAACTTTGTTCAAACCGAAAATGTATGTAACAGGCAGAAGGAGACACCTCCGACCCCATAAAGTATATATATTCTGGCTCGGGATCAACAGCCGAGTCGATATAGCCATGTCCGTCTGTCCGTCTGTCTGTCTGTCCGTCTGTCTGTCCGTGTGAAAATCTAGATCTCAGCTATTATAAGAGCTAGAACTACCAAATTTGGTGACAGTATGTGTTATTATTGCACGCTGATTAAGTTTATTTTGGATTTTGGCCACGCCCCCTTCCGCCCCTGTAAATAAAAAAATTGATTACAAGCGCAATTTTGATGCCATATTGTTCATTTTCGGTTTATATGATAACTATAGCTAGCCAGATGATCTCTGAAAATTTGGTAACAATCGGATAATAAACACAGAAGTTATTCAGCTTAACGTTTTCCATAGCTGTAAGCAGCGCTGCCGGCAGCGCAAATTCTTTATTTGTACAGGAAATAATAAGAATGCCTTACAATGCAAATTTTTGCAGTTGTTGGATAACAGCGTCAGTAGCTTAGTGGAAAAGCGATGAACTCCTGAACCGACAGGCTCGTGGTTCGATTACCAGTTCATGCCGCTTAAGCTTTTTCTTTTTATACCCGCTACTCATAGAGTAGAAGGGTATTATAACTTTGTTCAAACCGAAAATGTATGTAACAGGCAGAAGGAGACACCTCCGACCCCATAAAGTATATATATTCTGGCTCGGGATCAACAGCCGAGTCGATATAGCCATGTCCGTCTGTCCGTCTGTCTGTCCGTCTGTCCGTCTGCCTGTCCGTGTGAAAATCTAGATCTCAGCTATTATAAGAGCTAGAACTACCAAATTTGGTGACAGTATGTGTTATTATTGCACGCTGATTAAGTTTATTTTGGATTTTGGCCACGCCCCCTTCCGCCCCTGTAAAAAAAAAAAAATTGATTACAAGCGCAATTTTGATGCCTTATTGTTCATTTTCGGTTTATATGATTACTATGGCTAGCCAGATGATCATCTGAAAATTTGGTAACAATCGGATAATAAACACAGAAGTTATTCAGCTTAACGTTTTCCATAGCTGTAAGCAGCGCTGCCGGCAGCGCAAATTCTTTATTTGTACAGGAAATAACAAGAATGCCTTACAATGCAAATTTTTGCAGTTGTTGGATAACAGCGTCAGTAGCTTAGTGGAACAGCGATGAACTCCTGAACCGACAGGCCCGTGGTTCGATTCCCAGTTCATGCCGCTTAAGCCTTTTCTTTTTATACCCGCTACTCATAGAGTAGAAGGGTATTATAACTTTGTTCAAACCGAAAATGTATGTAACAGGCAGAAGGAGACACCTCCGACCCCATAAAGTATATATATTCTGGCTCAGGATCAACAAGCGAGTCGATATAGCCATGTCCGTCAGTCCGTCTGTCCATCTGTCTGTCCGTGTGAAAATCTAGATCTCAGCTATTATAAGAGCTAGAACTACCAAATTTGGTGACAGTATGTGTTATTATTGCACGCTGATCAAGTTTATTTTGGATTTTGGCCACGCCCCCTTCCGCCCATGTAAATAAAAAAAATTGATTCCAACGAAATTTTGATGCCATATTGTTCATTTTCGGTTTACATGATAACTATAGCTAGCCAGATGATATAGCCATGTCCGTCTGTCTGTCTGTCCGTCTGTCTGTCCGTGTGAAAATGCAGATCTCAGCTATTATAAGAGCTAGAACTACCAAATTTGGTGACAATATGTGTTATTATTGCACGCTGATCAAGTTTATTTTAAATTTTTGCCACGCCCCCTTCCGCCCCTGTAAATAAAAAAAATTGATTACAAGCGCAATTTTGATGCCATATTGTTCATTTTCGGGTTATATAATAAACACAGAAGTTATTCAGCTTAACGTTTTCCATAGCTGTAAGCAGCGCTGCCGGCAGCGCAAATTCTTTATTTGTACAGGAAATAATAAGAATGCCTTGCAATGCAAATTTTTGCAGTTGTTGGATAACAGCGTCAGTAGCTTAGTGGAAAAGCGATGAACTCCTGAACCGACAGGCTCGTGGTTCGATTACCAGTTCATGCCGCTTAAGCTTTTTCTTTTTATACCTGCTACTCATAGAGTAGAAGGGTATTATAACTTTGTTCAAACCGAAAATGTATGTAACAGGCAGAAGAAGACACCTCCGACCCCATAAAATATATATATTCTGGCTCGGGATCAACAGCCGAGTCGATATAGCCATGTCCGTCTGTCTGTCTGTCCGTCTGTCCGTCTGCCTGTCCGTGTGAAAGTGCAAAGCTATTATAAGAGCTAGAACTACCAAATTTGGTGACAATACGTGTTATTATTGCACGCTGATCAAGTTTATTTTGGAATTTGGCCACGCCCCCTTCCGCCCCCGTAAATAAAAAAAAATTGATTACAAGCGCAATTTTGATGCCATATTGTTCATTTTTGGGTTATATAATAAACACAGAAGTTATTCAGCTTGACGTCCAAAGCTGTAAGCAGCGCTGCCGGCAGCGCAAATTCTTTATTTTTACAGGAAATAACAAGAATGCCTTACAATGCAAATTTTTGCAGTTGTTAGATAACAGCGTCAGTAGCTTAGTGGAAAAGCGATGAACTCCTGAACCGACAGGCTCGTGGTTCGATTACCAGTTCATGCCGCTTAAGCTTGTTCTTTTTATTTTTTTTTATACCCGCTACTCATAGAGTAGAAGGGTATTATAACGTTGTTCAAACCGAAAATGTATGTAACAGGCAGAAGGCGACACCTCCGACCCCATAAAGTATATATATTCTGGCTCAGGATCAACAGCCGAGTCGATATAGCCATGTCCGTCAGTCCGTCTGTCCGTCTGTCTGTCTGCCTGTCCGTGTGAAAGTGCAAAGCTATTATAAGAGCTAGAACTACCAAATTTGGTGACAGTATGTGTTATTATTGCACGCTGACCAAGTTTATTTTAGATTTTGGCCACGCCCCCTTCCGCCCCTGTAAATCGAAAAAAATTGATTACAAGCGCAATTTTGATGCCAGATTGTTCATTTTCGGTTTACATGATAACTATAGCTAGCCAGATGATGTAGCCATGTCCGTCTGTCCGTCTGTCTGTCTGCCCGTCTGTCTGTCCGTGTGAAAATCTAGATCTCAGCTATTATAAGAGCTAGAACTACCAAATTTGGTGACAGTATGTGTTATTATTGCACGCTGATTAAGTTTAGTTTGGATTTTGGCCACGCCCCCTTCCGCCTAAATGATGTACGAGCAGCTACGTAGCGGGTATATTACAGTCGAGCACACTCGACTGTAGCTTTCTTACTTGTTCTTTTTATAGCCGCTTTTCATAGAGTAGAAGGGTATTATAACTTTGTTCAAACCGAAAATGTATGTAACAGGCAGAAGGAGACACCTCCGACCCCATAAAATATATATATTCTGGCTCGGGATCAACAGCCGAGTCGATATAGCCATGTCCGTCTGTCTGTCTGTCCGTCTGTCCGTCTGCCTGTCCGTGTGAAAGTGCAAAGCTATTATAAGAGCTAGAACTACCAAATTTGGTGACAGTATGTGTTATTATTGCACGCTGATTAAGTTTAGTTTGGATTTTGGCCACGCCCCCTTCCGCCTAAATGATGTACGAGCAGCTGCGTAGCGGGTATATTACAGTCGAGCACAGGCGAATGTAGCTTTCTTACTTGTTCTTTTTATAGCCGCTCTTCATAGAGTAGAAGGGTATTATAACTTTGTTCAAACCGAAAATGTATGCAACAGGCAGAAGGAGACACCTCCGACCCCATAAAGTATATATATTCTGGCTCAGGATCAACAGGCGAGTCGATATAGCCATGTCCGTCTGTCCGTCTGTCCCTCTGTCTGTCTGTCTGTCTGTCTGTCCGTGTGAAAATCTAGATGTCAGCTATTATAAGAGCTAGAACTACCAAATTTGGTGACAGTATGTGTTATTATTACCCGCTGATCAAGTTTATTTTGGATTTTGGCCACGCCCCCTTCCGCCCATGTAAATAAAAAAAAAATTGATTACAAGCGAAAATGATGCCATATTGTTAATTTTCGGTTTACATGATAACTATAGCTAGCCAGATGATATAGCCATGTCCGTCTGTCCGTCTGTCTGTCTGTCCGTCTGTCTGTCCGTGTGAAAATCTAGATCTCAGCTATTATAAGAGCTTGAACTACCAAATTTGGTGACAGTATGTGTTATTATTGCACGCCGATCAAGTTTATTTTGGATTTTGGCCACGCCCCCTTCCGCCCCCGTATATCGAAAAGAACCTTGATTACAAGCGAAATTTTGATGCCATATTGTTCATTTTCGGTTTACATTATAACTATAGCTAGCCAGATGATCTCTGAAAATTTGGTAATAATCGGATAATAAACACAGAGGCTATTCAGCTTAACGTTTTCCATAGCTGTAAGCAGCGCTGCCGGCAGCGCAAATTCTTTATTTGTACAGGAAATAACAAGAATGCCTTACAATGCAAATTTTTGCAGTTGTTGGATAACAGCGTCAGTAGCTTAGGTGGAAAAGCGATGAACTCCTGAACCGACAGGCCCGTGGTTCGATTCCCAGTTCATGCCATGCTTAAGCTTTTTCTTTTTATAAACATAAAAAGAAGGTTATTCAGCTTAACGTTTTGAATAGTGTATAGCAGCGCGAGGCAGCGCAAAGTTCTTTATTTGTACAGGACAATAGCCAGAATGCCTTACAATCCAAATTTTTGCAGTTGTTGAATATCAGCGTCAGTAGCTTAGTGGAAAAGCAATGAACTCCTGAACCGATTTAGGCTTTTGGTTCGATTCCCAGTTCATGCCGCTTAAGCTTTTTCTTTTTATAATAAACACAGAAGTTATTCAGCTTAACGTTTTCCATAGCTGTAAGCAGTAGCGCAAATTCTTTATTTGTACAGGAAATAATTAGAATGCCTTACAATGCAAATTTTTGCAGTTGTTGGATAACAGCGTCAGTAGCTTAGTGGAAAAGCGATGAACTCCTGAACCGACAGGCCCGTGGTTCGATTCCCAGTTCATGCCGCTTAAGCTTTTTTTTTTTTTTATACCCGCTACTCATAGAGTAGAAGGGTATTATAACTTTGTTCAAACCGAAAATGTATGTAACAGGCAGAAGGAGACACCTCCGACCCCATAAAGTATATATATTCTGGCTCAGGATCAACAGCCGAGTCGATATAGCCATGTCCGTCTGTCCGTCTGTCTGTCTGTCCGTCTGTCTGTCCGTGTGAAAATCTAGATCTCAGCTATTATAAGAGCTAGAACTACCAAATTTGGTGACAGTATGTGTTATTATTGCACGCTGATCAAGTTTATTTTGGATTTTGGCCACGCCCCCTTCCGCCTCTGTAAATAAAAAAAAATGATTACAAGGGCAATTTTGATGCCATATTGTTCATTTTCGGTTTATATAATAACTATAGATAGTCAGATGATCTCTGAAAATTTGGTAACAATCGGATAATAAACACAGAAGTTATTCAGCTTAACGGCAGCGCAAATTCTTTATTTGTACAGGAAATAACAAGAATGCCTTACAATGAAAATTTTTGCACTTGTTGATTAGCAGCGTCAGTAGCTTAGTGGAAAAGCAATGAACTCCTGAACCGACAGGCCCGTGGTTCGATTCCCAGTTCATGCCGCTTAAGCTTTTTCTTTTTATACCCGCTATTTTTATAGTAGAAGGGCTTATAACTTTATTATGTAATTGTTTAAATTTATGACAGTGGAAGTTTTTAATATTTGTATTATAACTTTGTTCAAACCGAAAATGTATGTAACAGGCAGAAGGAGACACCTCCGACCCCATAAAGTATATATATTCTGGCTCAGGATCAACAGCCGAGTTGACATAGCCCTTGTCTGTCTGTCCGTCCGTCTGTCTGTCCGTGTGAAAATCTAGATCTCAGCTATTATAAGAGCTAGAACTACCAAATTTGGTGACAGTATGTGTTATTATTGCACGCTGATCAAGTTTATTTTGGATTTTGGCCACGCCCCCTTCCGCCCCTGTAAATAAAAAAACCTTGATTACAAGCGCAATTTTGATGCCATATTGTTCATTTTCGGTTTACATTATAACTATAGCTAGCCAGATGATCTCTGAAAATTTGGTAACAATCGGATAATAAACACAGAAGTTATTCAGCTTAACGTTTTCCATAGCTGTAAGCAGCGCTGCCGGCAGCGCAAATTTTTTATTTGTACAGGAAATAACAAGAATGCCTTACAATGCAAATTTTTGCAGTTGTTGGATAACAGCGTCAGTAGCTTAGCGATGGAAAAGCGATGAACTCCTGAACCGACAGGCCCGTGGTTCGATTCCCAGTTCATGCCGCTTAAGCTTGTTCTTTTTATTTTTTTTTAAGAACTTTTACTTTAATTTTTGAATGTGCATTAATTGGTGGTCATGCATTTTATTTAAAATTTTTTTTAATGGCTCACAATGAACTTAGTGAACAAGTGGAGAAGTGGCAGTCTCTTAAATCAGCTTGTGCGATTGTTAGAGCGCAGCTTTTTCTTATATTTTTTTATACCCGCTACTTATAGAGTAGAAGGGTATTATAACTTTGTTCAAACCGAAAATGTATGTAACAGGCAGAAGGAGACACCTCCGACCCCATAAAGTATATATATTCTGGCTCAGGATCAACAGCCGAGTCGATATAGCCATGTCCGTCTGTCCGTCTGTCTGTCTGTCCGTGTGAAAATCTAGATCTCAGCTATTATAAGAGCTAGGACAACCAAATTTGGTGACAATATGTGTTATTATTGCACGCTGATCAAGTTTATTTTGGATTTTGGCCACGCTCCCTTCCGCCCCTGTAAATCGAAAAAACATTGATAACAAGTGCAATTTTGATGCCATATTGTTCATTTTCGGTTTATATGATAAGTATAGCTAGCCAGATGATCTCTGAAAATTTGGTAACAATCGGACAATAAACACAGAGGCTATTCAGCTTAACGTTTTCCATAGCTGTAAGCAGCGCTGCCGGCAGCGCAAATTCTTTAATTGTACAGGAAATAATAAGAATGCCTTACAATGCAAATTTTTACAGTTGTTGGATAACAGCGTCAGTAGCTTAGTGGAAAAGCGATGAACTCCCTTAACGACAGGCCCGTGGTTCGATTCCCAGTTCATGCCGCTTAAGCTTGTTCCTTTTTTTTAAGAACTTATACTTTCATTTTTGAATATGCATTAATTGGTGGTCGTGCATTTTATTTAAAATTTTTTTTATGGCTCACAATGAACTTAGTTAACAAGTGGAGAAGTGACAGTCTCTTAAATCGCTTTGCGATTGTTAGAGCGCAGCTTTTTCTTACATTTATTTATTTTTATTATACCCGCTACTCATAGAGTAGAAGGGTATTATAACTTTGTTCATTCCGAAAATGTATGTAACAGGTAGAAGGAGACACCTCCGACCCCATTAAGTATAAATATTCTGGCTCAGGATCAACAGCCGAGTCGACATAGCCATGTCCGTCTGTCCGTCCGTCTGACTGTCCGTGTGAAAATCCAGATCTCAGCTTTTATAAGAGATAGAACTACCAAATTTGGTGACAATATGTGTTATTATTGCACGCTAATCAAGTTTATTTTGGATTTTGGCCACGCCCCCTTCCGCCCCTGTAAATAAAAAAAATTGATTACAAGCGCAATTTTGATGCCATATTGTGCGCAATTTTGATGCCATATTGTTCATTTTCGGTTTACATAATAACTATAGCTAGCCAGATTATATAGCCATGTCCGTCTGTCCGCCTGTCCGTCTGTCTGTCTGTCCAACTGTCCGTCTGTCTGTCCGTGTGAAAATCTAGATCTCAGCTATTCTAAGAGCTAGAACTACCAAATTTGGTGACAGTATGTGTTATTATTGCACGCTGATCAAGTTTATTTTGGATTTTGGCCACGCACCCTTCCGCCTCTGTAAATAAAAAAAAATTTATTACAAGCGCAATTTTGATGCCATAATGTTCATTTTCGGTTTATATGATTACTATGGCTAGCAAGATGATCTCAAAAAATTTTGTAACAATCGGATAATAAACACAGAAGTTATTCAGCTTAACGTTTTCCATAGCTGTAAGCAGCGCTGCCGGCAGCGCCAATTCTTTATTTGTACAGGAAATAACAAGAATGCCTTGCAATTCAAATTTTTGCAGTTGTTGGATAACAGCGTCAGTAGCTTAGTGGAACAGCTTTAAACTTCTGAACCGACAGGCCCGTGGTTCGATTCCCAGTTCATGCCGCTTAAGCCTTTTCTTTTTATACCCGCTACTCATAGAGTAAAAGGGTATTATAACTTTGTTCATTCCGAAAATGTATGTAACAGGTAGAAGGAGACACCTCCGACCCCATTAAGTATAAATATTCTGGCTCAGGATCAACAGCCGAGTCGACATAGCCATGTCCGTCTGTCCGTCTGTCGGTTCGTGTGAAAATCTAGATCTCAGCTATTATAAGAGCTAGAACTACCAAATTTGGTGACAGTATGTGTTATTATTGCACGCTGATCAAGTTTATTTGGGATTTTGGCCACGCCCCCTTCCGCCCATGTATATAAAAAAAAATTGATTACAAGCGCAATTTTGATGCCTTATTGTTCATTTTCGGTTTATATGATTACTATGGCTAGCAAGATGATCTCTAAAAATTTTGTAACAATCGGATAATAAACACAGAAGTTATTCAGCTTAACGTTTTCCATAGCTGTAAGCAGCGCTGCCGGCAGCGCATGTTATTTATTTGTACAGAAAATAACAAGAATGCCTTACAATGCAAATTTTTGCAGTTGTTGGATAACAGTATCAGTAGCTTAGTGGAACAGCGATAAACTCCTGAACCGACAGGCCCGTGGTTCGATTCCCAGTTCATGCCGCTTAAGCCTTTTCTTTTTATACCCGCTACTCATAGAGTAGAAGGGTATTATAACTTTGTTCATTCCGAAAATGTATGTAACAGGTAGAAGGAGACACCTCCGACCCCATTAAGTATAAATATTCTGGCTCAGGATCAACAGCCGAGTCGACATAGCCATGTCCGTCTGTCTGTCTGTCCGTCTGTCTGTCCGTGTGAAAATCCAGATCTCAGCTTTTATAAGAGATAGAACTACCAAATTTGGTGACAATATGTGTTATTATTGCACGCTGATCAAGTTTATTTTGGATTTTGGCCACGCACACTTCCGCCCCTGTAAAATAAAAAAATTGATTACAAGCGTTGCAATTTTGATGCCATATTGTTCATTTTCGGTTTATATGATAACTATGGCTAGCCAGATGATCTCTGAAAATTTGGTAACAATCGGATAATAAACACAGAAGTTATTCAGCTTAACGTTTTCCATAGCTGTAAGCAGCGCTGCCGGCAGCGCAAATTCTTTATTTGTACAGGAAATAACAAGAATGCCTTGCAATGCAAATTTTTGCAGTTGTTGGATAACAGCGTCAGTAGCTTAGTGGAACAGCGATGAACTCCTGAACCGACAGGCCCGTGGTTCGATTCCCAGTTCATGCCGCTTAAGCTTTTTCTTTTTATACCCGCTACTTATAGAGGAGAAGGGTATTATAACTTTGTTCAAACCGAAAATGTATGTAACAGGCAGAAGGAGACAAATCCGACCCCATAAAGTATAAATATTCTGGCTCAGGATCAACAGCCGAGTCGACATAGCCATGTCCGTCTGTCCGTCTGTCTGTCTGTCCGTCTGTCTGTCCGTGTGAAAATCTAGATCTCAGCTATTATAAGAGCTAGAACTACCAAATTTGGTGACAGTATGTGTTATTATTGCACGCTGATCAAGTTTATTTTGGATTTTGGCCACGCCCCCTTCCGCCTCTGTAAATAAAAAAAAATTGATTACAAGCGCAATTTTGATGCCTTATTGTTCATTTTCGGTTTATATGATTACTATGGCTAGCAAGATGATCTCTAAAAATTTTGTAACAATCGGATAATAAACACAGAAGTTATTCAGCTTAACGTTTTTCATAGCTGTAAGCAGCGCTGCCGGCAGCGCAAGTTATTTATTTGTACAGAAAATAACAAGAATGCCTTACAATGCAAATTTTTGCAGTTGTTGGATAACAGCGTCAGTAGCTTAGTGGAACAGCGATAAACTCCTGAACCGACAGGCCCGTGGTTCGATTCCCAGTTCATGCCGCTTAAGCTTTTTCTTTTTATAGCCGCTACTTATAGAGGAGAAGGGTATTATAACTTTGTTCAAACCGAAAATGTATGTAACAGGCAGAAGGAGACACCTCCGACCCCATAAAGTATATATATTCTGGCTCAGGATCAACAGCAGAGTCGATATAGCCATGTCCGTCTGTCCGTCTGTCAGTCTGTCCGTCTATCTGTCCGTGTGAAAATCTAGATCTCAGCTATTATAAGAGCTAGAACTACCAAATTTGGTGACAGTATGTGTTATTATTGCACGCTGATCAAGTTTATTTTGGATTTTGGCCACGCCCCCTTCCGCCTCTGTAAATAAAAAAAAATTGATTACAAGCGCAATTTTGATGCCTTATTGTTCATTTTCGGCTTATGTGATAACTATAGCTAGCCAGATGATTTCTGAAACAATCGGATAATAAACACAGAAGTTATTCAGCTTAACGTTTTCCATAGCTTTACGCAGCGCTGCCGGCAGCGCAAATTCTTTATTTGTACAGGAAATAACAAGAATGCCTTACAATGCAAATTTTTGCAGTTGTTGGATAACAGCGTCAGTAGCTTAGCGATGGAAAAGCGATGAACTCCTGAACCGACAGGCCCGTGGTTCGATTCCCCGTTCATGCCGCTTAAGCTTGTTCTTTTTATTTTTTTTTTAAGAACTTTTACTTTAATTTTTGAATGTGCATTAATTAGTGGTCATGCATTTTATTTAAAATTTTTTTTAATGGCTCACAATGAACTTAGTTAACAAGTGGGAAGTGGCAGTCTCTTAAATCAGCTGTGTATTGTTAGCGCAGCTTTTTTTATTTTTTATACCCGCTACTCATAGAGTAGAAGGGTATTATAACTTTGTTCAAACCGAAAATGTATGTAACAGGCAGAAGGAGACACCTCCGACCCCATAAAGTATATATATTCTGGCTCAGGATCAACAGCCGAGTCGACATAGCCATGTCTGTCTGTCCGTCTGTCTGTCTGTCCGTCTGTCTGTCTGTCCGTGTGAAAATCTAGATCTCAGCTAATATAAGAGCTAGAACTACCAAATTTGGAGACAGTGTGTGTTATTATTGCACGCTGATCAAGTTTATTTTGGATTTTGGCCACGCCCCCTTCCGCCCCTGTAAATAAAAAAAAATTGATTACAAGCGCAATTTTGATGCCATATTGTTCATTTTCGGTTTATATGATTACTATGGCTAGCCAGATGATCTCTGTAAATTTGGTAATAATCGGATAATAAACACTGAAGTTATTCAGCTTAACGTTTTCCATAGCTGTAAGCAGCGCTGCCGGCAGCGAAAGTTCTTTATTTGTACAGAAAATAACAAGAATGCCTTACAATGCAAATTTTTGCAGTTGTTGGATAACAGCGTCAGTAGCTTAGTGGAACAGCGATGAACTCCTGAACCGACAGCCCGTGGTTCGATTCCCAGTTCATGCCGCTTAAGCCTTTTCTTTTTATACCCGCTACTCATAGAGTAGAAGGGTATTATAACTTTGTTCAAACCGAAAATGTATGTAACAGGCAGAAGGAGACACCTCCGACCCCATAAAGTGTATATATTCTGACTCAGGATTAACAGCCGAGTCGATATAGCCATGTCCGTCTGTCCGTCTGTCTGTCTGTCTGTCCGTCTGTCTGTCCGTGTGAAAATCTAGATCTCAGCTATTATAAGAGCTAGAACTACCAAATTTGGTGACAGTATGTGTTATTATTGCACGCTGATCAAGTTTATTTTGGATTTTGGCCACACCCCCTTCCGTCTCTGTAAATAAAAAAAAATTGATTACAAGCGTAATTTTGATGCCATATTGCTCATTTTCGGTTTATGTGATAACTATAGCTAGCCAGATGATCTCTGAAACAATCGGATAATAAACACAGAAGTTATTCAGCTTAACGTTTTCCATAGCTTTACGCAGCGCTGCCGGCAGCGCAAATTCTTTATTTGTACAGGAAATAACAAGAATGACTTACAATGAAAATTTTTGCAGTTGTTGGATAACAGCGTCAGTAGCTAAGCGATGGAAAAGCGATGAACTCCTGAACCGACAGGCCCGTGGTTCGATTCCCCGTTCATGCCGCTTAAGCTTGTTCTTTTATTTTTTAAGAACTTTTACTTGAATTCTTGAATGTGCATTAATTGGTGGTCATGCATTTTATTTAAAATTTTTTTTAGTGGCTCACAATGAACTTAGTTAACAAGTGGAGAAGTGGCAGTCTCTTAAATCAGCTGTGTGCGATTGTTAGAGCGCAGCTTTTTCTTATATTTTTTTATTTTTATTATACCCGCTGCTCATAGAGTAGAAGGGTATTATAACTT
The DNA here is from genome assembly GCA_018904095.1 of Zaprionus ghesquierei. NCBI lineage: Eukaryota > Metazoa > Arthropoda > Insecta > Diptera > Drosophilidae > Zaprionus > Zaprionus ghesquierei. Next base: position 196,708 of record JAEIGP010000287.1, read on the forward strand.
TGTTCAAACTGAAAATGTGTGTAACAGGCAGAAGGAGACACCTCCGACCCCGTAAAGTATATATATTCTGGCTCAGGATCAACAGCCGAGTCGACATAGCCATGTCTGTCTGTCCGTCTGTCTGTCTGTCCGTGTGAAAATCTAGATCACAGCTAATATAAGAGCTAGAACTACCAAATTGGGAGACAGTGTGTATTATTATTGCACGCTGATCAAGTTTATTTTGGATTTTGGCCACGCCCCCTTCCGCCCCCGTATATCGAAAAAACATTGATTACAAGCGAGTTTATATGATAACTATAGCTAGCCAGATTATCTCTGAAAACTTGGTAATAATCGGATAATAAACAAAAAGTTATTCAGCTTAACGTTTTCCATTATGATGCCGGCAGCGCAAATTTTTATTTGTACAGGAAATAATAAGAATGCCTTACAATGCAAATTTTTACAATTGTGGATAATAGGTAGTAGTTAGTGAAAAATTTAAAAAAAAAAAAAAAAAAATTCTGGCTCAGGATCAACAGCCGAGTTGATATAGCCACGTCCGTCTGTCCGTCTGTCTGTCTGTCCGTCTGTCTGTCCGTGTGAAAATCTAGATCTCAGCTATTATAAGAGCTAGAACTACCAAATTTGGTGACAGTATGTGTTATTATTGCACGCTGATCAAGTTTATTTTTGATTTTGGCCACGCCCCCTTCCGCCCCTGTAAATAAAAAAAAATTGATTACAAGCGTAATTTTGATGCCGTATTGTTCATTTTCGGTTTATATGATAACTATAGCTAGCCAGATGATCTCTGATAACAATCGGATAATTAAACACAGAAGTTATTCAGCTTAACGTTTTCCATAGCTGTAAGCAGCGCTGCCGGCAGCGCCAAATTCTTTATTTGTACAGGAAATAATAAGAATGCCTTACAATGCAAATTTTTGCAGTTGTTGGATAACAGCGTCAGTAGCTTAGTGGAAAAGCGATGAACTCCTGAACCGACAGGCCCGTGGTTCGATTCCCAGTTCATGCCGCTTAAGCTTTTTCTTTTTATACCCGCTACTCATAGAGTAGAAGGGTATTATAACTTTGTTCAAACCGAAAATGTATGTAACAGGCAGAAGGAGACACCTCCGACCCCATAAAGTATATATATTCTGGCTCAGGATCAACAGCCGAGTCGATATAGCCATGTCCGTCTGTCCGTCTGTCTGTCTGTCCGTCTGTCTGTCCGTGTGAAAATCTAGATCTCAGCTATTATAAGAGCTAGAACTACCAAATTTGGTGACAGTATGTGTTATTATTGCACGCTGATCAAGTTTATTTTGGATTTTGGCCACGCCCCCTTCCGCCTCTGTAAATAAAAAAAAATTGATTACAAGCGTAATTTTGATGCCATATTGTTCATTTTCGGTTTATGTGATAACTATAGCTAGCCAGATGATCTCTGAAACAATCGGATAATAAACACAGAAGTTATTCAGCTTAACGTTTTCCATAGCTTTACGCAGCGCTGCCGGCAGCGCAAATTCTTTATTTGTACAGGAAATAACAAGAATGCCTTACAATGCAAATTTTTGCAGTTGTTGGATAACAGCGTCAGTAGCTTAGCGATGGAAAAGCGATGAACTCCTGAACCGACAGGCCCGTGGTTCGATTCCCCGTTCATGCCGCTTAAGCTTGTTCTTTTATTTTTTAAGAACTTTTACTTGAATTCTTGAATGTGCATTAATTGGTGGTCATGCATTTTATTTAAAATTTTTTTTAGTGGCTCACAATGAACTTAGTTAACAAGTGGAGAAGTGGCAGTCTCTTAAATCAGCTGTGTGCGATTGTTAGAGCGCAGCTTTTTCTTATATTTTTTTATTTTTATTATACCCGCTACTCATAGAGTAGAAGGGTATTATAACTTTGTTCAAACCGAAAATGTGTGTAACAGGCAGAAGGAGACACCTCCGACCCCATAAAGTATATATATTCTGGCTCAGGATCAACAGCCGAGTCGACATAGCCATGTCTGTCTGTCCGTCTGTCTGTCTGTCCGTCTGTCTGTCTGTCCGTGTGAAAATCTAGATCTCAGCTAATATAAGAGCTAGAACTACCAAATTTGGAGACAGTGTGTGTTATTATTGCACGCTGATCAAGTTTATTTTGGATTTTGGCCACGCCCCCTTCCGCCCCCGTAAATCGAAAAAACCTTGATTACAAGCGCAATTTTGATGCCATATTGTTCATTTTTGGTTTACATTATAACTATAGCTAGCCAGATGATCTCTGAAAATTTGGTAATAATCGGATAATAAACACAGAGGTTATTCAGCTTAACGTTTTCCATAGCTGTAAGCAGCGCTGCCGGCAGCGCAAATTCTTTATTTGTACAGGAAATAATAAGAATGCCTTACAATGCAAATTTTTACAGTTGTTGGATAACAGCGTCAGTAGCTTAGTGGAAAAGCGATGAACTCCTGAACCGACAGGCCCGTGGTTCGATTCCCAGTTCATGCCGCTTAAGCTTTTTCGTTTTATACCCGCTACTCATAGAGTAGAAGGGTATTATAACTTTGTTCAAACCGAAAATGTATGTAACAGGCAGAAGGAGACACCTCCGACCCCATAAAGTATATATATTCTGGCTCGGGATCAACAGCCGAGTCGATATAGCCATGTCCGTCTGTCCGTCTGTCTGTCTGTCGTCTGTCTGTCCGTGTGAAAATCTAGATCTCAGCTATTATAAGAGCTAGAACTACCAAATTTGGTGACAGTATGTGTTATTATTGCACGCTGATCAAGTTTATTTTGGATTTTGGCCACGCCCCCTTCCGCCTCTGTAAATAAAAAAAATTGATTACAAGCGCAATTTTGATGCCATATTGTTCATTTTCGGTTTATATGATAACTATAGCTAGCCAGATGATCTCTGAAAATTTGGTAACAATCGGATAATAAACACAGAAGTTATTCAGCTTAACGTTTTCCATAGCTTTAAGCAGCGCTGCCGGCAGCGCAAATTCTTTATTTGTACAGGAAATAACAAGAATGCCTTACAATGCAAATTTTTGCAGTTGTTGGATAACAGCGTCAGTAGCTTAGGATGGAAAAGCGATGAACTCCTGAACCGACAGGCCCGTGGTTCGATTCCCCGTTCATGCCGCTTAAGCTTGTTCTTTTTTTTTTTTAAAGAACTTTTACTTGAATTTTGAATGTGCATTAATATTAAATTTATTTAAAATTTTTTTAATGGCTCCAATGAACTTAGTTAACAAGTGGAGAAGTGGAGTCTCTTAAATCAGCTGTTATTGTTAGAGGCAGTTTTTATATTTTTTATTTTTATTATACCCGCTACTCATAGAGTAGAAGGGTATTATAACTTTGTTCAAACCGAAAATGTATGTAACAGGCAGAAGGAGACACCTCCGACCCCATAAAGTATATATATTCTGGCTCAGGATCAACAGCCGAGTCGACATAGCCATGTCCGTCTGTCCGTCTGTCTGTCTGTCCGTCTGTCTGTCCGTGTGAAAATCTAGATCTCAGCTATTATAAAAGCTAGAACTACCAAATTTGGTGACAGTGTGTGTTATTATTGCACGCTGATCAAGTTTATTTTGGATTTTGGCCACGCCCCCTTCCGCCCCCGTATATCAAAAAAACCTTGATTACAAGCGCAATTTGTGCTATTGTCATTTTCGGTTTACATTATAACTATAGCTAGCCAGATGATCTCTGAAAATTTGGTAATAATCGGATAATAAACACAGAGGCTATTCAGCTTAACGTTTTCCATAGCTGTAAGTAGCGCTGCCGGCAGCGAACAAATCCTAAAATTTTTAGTTGTTTTATTTGTACAGGAAATAATAAGAATGCCTTAACCATACCCTCATATGAAATTTTTACAATTTGTTAACCAAATATAAAGAGAAAGGTTATTCTGGCTCAGGATCAACAGCCGAGTCGATATAGCCACGTCCGTCTGTCCGTCTGTCTGTCCGTGTGAATATCTAGATCTCAGCTATTATAAGAGCTAGAACTACCAAATTTGGTGACAGTATGTGTTATTATTGCACGCTGATCAAGTTTATTTTGGATTTTGGCCACGCCCCCTTCCGCCTCTGTAAATAAAAAAAAATTGATTACAAGCGTAATTTTTATGCCATATTGTTTATTTTCGGTTTATGTGATAACTATAGCTAGCCAGATCATCTCTGAAACAATCGGATAATAAACACAGAAGTTATTCAGCTTAACGTTTTCCATAGCTTTACGCAGCGCTGCCGGCAGCGCAAATTATTTATTTGTACAGGAAAAAACAAGAATGCCTTACAATGCAAATTTTTGCAGTTGTTGGATAACAGCGTCAGTAGCTTAGCGATGGAAAAGCGATGAACTCCTGAACCGACAGGCCCGTGATTCGATTCCCCGTTCATGCCGCTTAAGCTTGTTCTTTTTATTTTTTTTTTTTTAAGAACTTTTACTTGAATGTGCATTAATTGGTGGTCATGCATTTAATTTAAAATTTTATTTAATGGCTCACAATGAACTTAGTTAACAAGTGGAGAAGTGGCAGTCTCTTAAATCAGCTGTGTGCGATTGTTAGAGCGCAGCTTTTTCTTATATTTTTTTATTTTTATTATACCCGCTACTCATAGAGTAGAAGGGTATTATAACTTTGTTCAAACCGAAAATGTGTGTAACAGGCAGAAGGAGACACCTCCGACCCCATAAAGTATATATATTCTGGCTCAGGATCAACAGCCGAGTCGACATAGCCATGTCTGTCTGTCCGTCTGTCTGTCTGTCCGTCTGTCTGTCTGTCCGTGTGAAAATCTAGATCTCAGCTAATATAAAAGCTAGAACTACCAAATTTGGAGACAGTGTGTGTTATTATTGCACGCTGATCAACTTTATTTTACGCCACCTTCCGCCCCCGTATATCGAAAAAACCTTGATTACAAGCGGTTTACATTATAACTATAGCTAGCCAGATTATCTCTGAAAATTTGGTAATAATCGGAAAATAAACACAAAGGCTATTCAGCTTAACGTCCATAACTGTAAGTAGCGCTGCCGGCAGCGCAAATTGTTTATTTGTACAGGAAATAATAAGAATGCCTTACAATGCAAATTTTTACAATTGTTGGATTCTGGCTCAGGATCAACAGCCGAGTCGATATAGCCACGTCCGTCTGTCCGTCTGTCTGTCTGTCCGTCTGTCTGTCCGTGTGAAAATCTAGATCTCAGCTATTATAAGAGCTAGAACTACCAAATTTGGTGACAGTATGTGTTATTATTGCACGCTGATCAAGTTTATTTTTAATTTTGGCCACGCCCCCTTCCGCCTCTGTAAATAAAAAAAAATTGATTACAAGCGTTATTTTGATGCCATATTGTTCATTTTCGGTTTATGTGATAACTATAGCTAGCCAGTTGATTTCTGAAACAATCGGATAATAAACACAGAAGTGGTTCGATTCCCAGTTCATGCCGCTTAAGCTTTTTCTTTTTGTATAAACACAGAAGTTATTCAGCTTAACGTTTTCCATAGCTGTAAGCAGCGCTGCCGGCATGGCAAATTCTTTATTTGTACAGGAAATTATAAGAATGCCTTACAATGCAAATTTTTGCAGTTGTTGGATAACAGCGTCAGTAGCTTAGTGGAAAAGCGATGAACTCCTGAACCGACAGGCCCGTGGTTCGATTCCCAGTTCATGCCGCTTAAGCTTTTTCTTTTTATACCCGCTACTCATAGAGTAGAAGGGTATTATAACTTTGTTCATTCCGAAAATGTATGTAACAGGTAGAAGGAGACACCTCCGACCCCATAAAGTATATATATTCTGGCTCGGGATCAACAGCCGAGTCGATATAGTCATGTCCGTCTGTCCGTCTGTCTTTCCGTGTGAAAATCTAGATCTCAGCTATTATAAGAGCTAGAACTACCAAATTTGGTGACAGTATGTGTTATTATTGCACGCTGATCAAGTTTATTTTGGATTTTGGCCACGCCCCCTTCCGCCTCTGTAAATAAAAAAAATTGATTACAAGCGTAATTTTGATGCCATATTGTTCATTTTCGGTTTATGTGATAACTATAGCTAGCCAGATGATCTCTGAAACAATCGGATAATAAACACAGAAGTTATTCAGCTTAACGTTTTCCATAGCTTTACGCAGCGCTGCCGGCAGCGCAAATTCTTTATTTGTACAGGAAAAAACAAGAATGCCTTACAATGCAAATTTTTGCAGTTGTTGGATAACAGCGTCAGTAGCTTAGCGATGGAAAAGCGATGAACTCCTGAACCGACAGGCCCGTGGTTCGATTCCCCGTTCATGCCGCTTAAGCTTGTTCTTTTTTTTTTTTTAAGAACTTTTACTTGAATTTTGAATGTGCATTAATTGGTGGTCTGCATTTTATTTAAAATTTTTTTAATGGCTCACAATGAACTTAGTTAACAAGTGGAGAAGTGGCAGTCTCTTAAATCAGCTGTGTGCGATTGTTAGAGCGCAGCTTTTTCTTATATTTTACTATATTTTTTCTACTCATAGAGTAGAAGGGTATTATAACTTTGTTCAAACCGAAAATGTGTGTAACAGGCAGAAGGAGACACCTCCGACCCCATTAAGTATATATATTCTGGCTCAGGATCAACAGCCGAGTCGACATAGCCATGTCTGTCTGTCCGTCTGTCTGTCTGTCCGTCTGTCTGTCTGTCCGTGTGAAAATCTAGATCTCAGCTAATATAAAAGCTAGAACTACCAAATTTGGAGACAGTGTGTGTTATTATTGCACGCTGATCAAGTTTATTTTGGATTTTGGCCACGCCCCCTTCCGCCCCCGTATATCGAAAAAACCTTGATTACAAGCGCAATTTTGATGCCATATTGTTCATTTTCGGTTTACATTATAACTATAGCTAGCCAGATTATCTCTGAAAATTTGGTAATAATCGGATAATAAACACAGAGGCTATTCAGCTTAACGTCCATAACTGTAAGCAGCGCTGCCGGCAGCGCAAATTGTTTATTTGTACAGGAAATAATAAGAATGCCTTACAATGCAAATTTTTACAGTTGTTGGATAACAGCGTCAGTAGCTTAGTGGAAAAGCGATGAACTCCTGAACCGACAGGCCCGTGGTTCGATTCCCAGTTTATGCCGCTTAAGCTTTTTCGTTTTATACCCGCTACTTAAAGAGTAGAAGGGTATTATAACTTTGTTCAAACCGAAAATGTATGTAACAGGCGGAAGGAGACACCTCCGACCCCATAAAGTATATATATTCTGGCTCGGGATCAACAGCCGAGTCGATATAGCCATGTCCGTCTGTCCGTCTGTTTGTCTGCCCGTCTGTCTGTCCGTGTGAAAATCTAGATCTCAGCTATTATAAGAGCTAGAACTACCAAATTTGGTGACAGTATGTGTTATTATTGCACGCTGATCAAGTTTATTTTGGATTTTGGCCACGCCCCCTTCCGCCTCTGTAAATAAAAAAAAATTGATTACAAGCGTAATTTTTATGCCATATTGTTTATTTTCGGTTTATATGATAACTATAGCTAGCCAGATGATCTCTGAAACAATCGGATAATAAACACAGAAGTTATTCAGCTTAACGTTTTCCATAGCTTTACGCAGCGCTGCCGGCAGCGCAAATTCTTTATTTGTACAGGAAATAACAAGAATGCCTTACAATGCAAATTTTTGCAGTTGTTGGAGAACACCGTCAGTAGCTTAGCGATGGAAAAGCGATGAACTCCTGAACCGACAGGCCCGTGGTTCGATTCCCCGTTCATGCCGCTTAAGCTTGTTCTTTTTATTTTTTTTTTTGTTAAGAACTTTTACTTTAATTTTTGAATGTGCATTAATTGGTGGTCATGCATTTTATTTAAAATTTTTTTTAATGGCTCACAATGAACTTAGTTAACAAGTGGAGAAGTGGCAGTCTCTTAAATCAGCTTTGTGCGATTGTTAGAGCGCAGCATTTTTTTTATATTTTTTTATTTTTATTATACCCGCTACTCATAGAAGGGTAGAAGGGTATTATAGCTTTGTTCAAACCGAAAATGTGTGTAACAAGCAGAAGGAGACACCTCCGACCCCATAAAGTATATATATTCTGGCTTGGTATCAACAGCCGAGTCAATATAGCCATGTCCGTCTGTCCGTCTGTCTGTCCGTGTGAAAATCTAGATCTCAGCTAATATAAAAGCTAGAACTACCAAATTTGGAGACAGTGTGTGCTATTATTGCACGCTGATCAAGTTTATTTTGGATTTTGGCCACGCCCCCTTCCGCCCCCGTATATCGAAAAAACCTTGATTACAAGCGCAATTTTGATGCCATATTGTTCATTTTCGGTTTACATTATAACTATAGCTAGCCAGATGATCTCTGAAAATTTGGTAATAATCGGATAATAAACACAGAGGCTATTCAGCTTAACGTCCATAGCTGTAAGCAGCGCTGCCGGCAGCGCAAATTCTTTATTTGTACAGGAAATAATAAGAACGTCTGTCCGTCTGTCTGTCTGCCCGTCTGTCTGTCCGTGTGAAAATCTAGATCTCAGCTATTATAAGAGCTAGAACTACCAAATTTGGTGACAGTGTGTGCTATTATTGCACGCCGATCAAGTTTATTTTGGATTTTGGCCACACCCCCTTCCGCCCCTGTAAATAAAAAAAAATTCATTACAAGCGTAATTTTGATGCCATATTGTTCATTTTCGGTTTATGTGATAACTATAGCTAGCCAGATGATTTCTGAAACAATCGGATAATAAACACAAAAGTTATTCAGCTTAATGTTTTCCATAGCTTTACGCAGCGCTGCCGGCAGCGCAAATTCTTTATTTGTACAGGAAAAAACAAGAATGCCTTACAATGCAAATTTTTGCAGTTGTTGGATAACAGCGTCAGTAGCTTAGCGATGGAAAAGCGATGAACTCCTGAACCGACAGGCCCGTGGTTCGATTCCCCGTTCATGCCGCTTAAGCTTGTTCCTTTTATTTTTTTTTTTAAGAACTTTGACTTGAATTTTTGAATGTGCATTAATTGATGGTCATGCATTTTATTTAAAATTTTTTTTAATGGCTCACAATGAACTTAGTTAATAAGTGGAGAAGTGGCAGTCTCTTAAATCAGCTTTGTGCTATTGTTAGAGCGCAGCTTTTTCTTATATTTTTTTATTTTTATTATACCCGCTACTCATAGAGTAGAAGGGTATTATAACTTTGTTCAAACCGAAAATGTGTGTAACAGGCAGAAGGAGACACCTCCGACCCCATAAAGAATATATATTCTGGCTCAGGATCAACAGCCGAGTCGATATAGCCATGTCTGTCTGTCCGTCTGTCTGTCTGTCCGTCTGTCTGTCTGTCCATCTGTCTGTTTGTCCGTGTGAAAATCTAGATCTCAGCTAATATAAAAGCTAGAACTACCACAGTTGGAGACAGTGTGTGCTATTATTGCACGCTGATCAAGTTTATTTTGGATTTTGGCCACGTCCCCTTCCGCCCCCGTATATCGAAAAAACCTTGATTACAAGTGCAATTTTGATGCCATATTGTTCATTTTCGGTTTACATTATAACTATAGCTAGCCAGATGATCTCTGAAAATTTGGTAATAATCGGATAATAAACACAGAGCCTATTCAGCTTAGCGTCCATAGCTGTAAGCAGCGCTGCCGGCAGCGCAAATTCTTTATTTGTACAGGAAATAATAAGAATGCCTTACAATGCAAATTTTTACAGTTGTTGGATAACAGCGTCAGTAGCTTAGTGGAAAAGCGATGAACTCCTGAACCGACAGGCCCGTGGTTCGATTCCCAGTTCATGCCGCTTAAGCTTTTTCTTTTTATACCCGCTACTTATAGTGTAGAAGGGTATTATAACTTTGTTCAAACCGAAAATGTATGTAACAGGCAGAAGGAGACACCTCCGACCCCATAAAGTATATATATTCTGGCTCAGGATCAACAGCCGAGTCGATATAGCCATGCCCGTCTGTCCGTCTGTCTGTCTGCCCGTCTGTCTGTCCGTGTGAAAATCTAGATCTCAGCTATTATAAGAGCTAGAACTACCAAATTTGGTGACAGTATGTGTTATTATTGCACGCTGATCAAGTTTATTTTGGATTTTGGCCACGCCCCCTTCCGCCTCTGTAAATAAAAAAAAATTGATTACAAGCGTAATTTTTATGCCATATTGTTTATTTTCGGTTTATGTGATAACTATAGCTAGCCAGATGATCTCTGAAACAATCGGATAATAAACACAGAAGTTATTCAGCTTAACGTTTTCCATAGCTTTACGCAGCGCTGCCGGCAGCGCAAATTCTTTATTTGTACAGGAAATAACAAGAATGCCTTACAATGCAAATTTTTGCAGTTGTTGGAGAACACCGTCAGTAGCTTAGCAATGGAAAAGCGATGAACTCCTGAACCGACAGGCCCGTGGTTCGATTCCCCGTTCATGCTGCTTAAGCTTGTTCTTTTTATTTTTTTTTTGTTAAGAACTTTTACTTTAATTTTTGAATGTGCATTAATTGGTGGTCATGCATTTTATTTAAAAATTTTTTTAATGGCTCACAATGAACTTAGTTAATAAGTGGAGAAGTGGCAGTCTCTTAAATCAGCTGTGTGCTATTGTTAGAGCGCAGCTTTTTCTTATATTTTTTTATTTTTATTATACCCGCTACTCATAGAATAGAAGGGTATTATAACTTTGTTCAAGCCGAAAATGTGTGTAACAGGCAGAAGGAGACACCTCCGACCCATAAAGTATATATATTCTGGCTCAGGATCAACAGCCGAGTCGACATAGCCATGTCTGTCTGTCTGTCTGTCTGTCTGTCCGTCTGTCTGTCTATCCGTGTGAAAATCTAGATCTCAGCTAATATAAAAGCTAGAACTACCAAATTTGGAGACAGTGTGTGTTATTATTGCACGCTGATCAACTTTATTTTAAATTTTGGCCACGCCCCCTTCCGCCCCCGTATATCGAAAAAACCTTGATTACAAGCGCAATTTTGATGCCATATTGTTCATTTTCGGTTTACATTATAACTATAGCTAGCCAGATTATCTCTGAAAATTTGGTAATAATCGGATAATAAACACAGAGGCTATTCAGCTTAACGTCCATAACTGTAAGCAGCGCTGCCGGCAGCGCAAATTGTTTATTTGTACAGGAAATAATAAGAATGCCTTACAATGCAAATTTTTACAGTTGTTGGATAACAGCGTCAGTAGCTTAGTGGAAAAGCGATGAACTCCTGAACCGACAGGCCCGTGGTTCGATTCCCAGTTTATGCCGCTTAAGCTTGTTCTTTTTATTTTTTTTTTTTGTTAAGAACTTTTACTTTAATTATTGAATGTGCATTAATTGGTGGTCATGCATTTTATTTAAAAATTTTTTTAATGGCTCACAATGAACTTAGTTAACAAGTGGAGAAGTGGCAGTCTCTTAAATCAGCTTTGTGCGATTGTTAGAGCGCAGCTTTTTTTTATATTTTTTTATTTTTATTATACCCGCTACTCATAGAGTAGAAGGGTATTATAGCTTTGTTCAAACCGAAAATGTGTGTAACAGGCAGAAGGAGACACCTCCGACCCCATAAAGTATATATATTCTGGCTCAGGATCAACAGACGAGTCGACATAGCCATGTCTGTCTGTCCGTCTGTCTGTCTGTCCATCTGTCTGTTTGTCCGTGTGAAAATCTAGATCTCAGCTAATATAAAAGCTAGAACTACCAAATTTGGAGACAGTGTGTGCTATTATTGCACGCTGATCAAGTTTATTTTGGATTTTGGCCACGCCCCCTTCCGCCCCCGTATATCGAAAAAACCTTGATTACAAACGCAATTTTGATGCCATATTGTTCATTTTCGGTTTACATTACAACTATAGCTAGCCAGATGATCTCTGAAAATTTGGTAATAATCGGATAATAAACACAGAGGCTATTCAGCTTAACGTCCATAGCTGTAAGCAGCGCTGCCGGCAGCGCAAATTCTTTATTTGTACAGGAAATAATAAGAATGCCTTACAATGCAAATTTTTACAGTTGTTGGATAACAGCGTCAGTAGCTTAGTGGAAAAGCGATGAACTCCTGAACCGACAGGCCCGTGGTTCGATTCCCAGTTCATGCCGCTTAAGCTTTTTCTTTTTATACCCGCTACTTATAGAGTAGAAGGGTATTATAACTTTGTTCAAACCGAAAATGTATGTAACAGGCAGAAGGAGACACCTCCGACCCCATAAAGTATATATATTCTGGCTCAGGATCAACAGCCGAGTCGATATAGCCATGCCCGTCTGTCCGTCTGTCTGTCTGCCCGTCTGTCTGTCCGTGTGAAAATCTAGATCTCAGCTATTATAAGAGCTAGAACTACCAAATTTGGTGACAGTATGTGTTATTATTGCACGCTGATCAAGTTTATTTTGGATTTTGGCCTCGCCCCCTTCCGCCCCCGTATATCGAAAAGCCTTGATTACAAGCGCAATTTTGATGACATATTGTTCATTTTCGGTTTACATTATAACTATAGCTAGCCACATTATCTCTGAAAATTTGGTAATAATCGGATAATAAACACAGAGGCTATTCAGCTTAACGTCCATAACTGTAAGCAGCGCTGCCGGCAGCGCAAATTGTTTATTTGTACAGGAAATAATAAGAATGCCTTACAATGCAAATTTTTACAGTTGTTGGATAACAGCGTCAGTAGCTTAGTGGAAAAGCGATGAACTCCTGAACCGACAGGCCCGTGGTTCGATTCCCAGTTTATGCCCCTTAAGCTTTTTCGTTTTATACCCGCTACTTAAAGAGTAGAAGGGTATTATAACTTTGTTCAATCCGAAAATGTATGTAACAGGCGGAAGGAGACACCTCCGACCCCATAAAGTATATATATTCTGGCTTGGGAT